>JAHREE010000216.1:879969-1001130 GCA_033628505.1 Tringa tobata
TTTCTCCTTACTGAAATCTAAGGTAGAAATGTCTCATTACTGCTACTTAGTTCATAAGTTGCTGTGTTAAATACGTATTTCCCTAACTGTAGCTGTGTTTCTATGCTGTATCTTCATTAAACAAAATCATAGAATGGTTTGGGTTGAAAGGGACCTTAAAGATTATCTAGTTTCACCCCCCAAATAATATATTTTTTCAGTCTGGGAGATGGGTAGTGCCAGCTGAACTTTGCCAATTTGCGAAGTGTAAGAGGCCTGTGGTAGCTAATGTCAGGATTTTTTATTAGGGTCGGGTGACTACCAAATTCTGAACCTAATTAGAGTGTGTGTCACTTTCATACTATGCAGAGTTTGTCACAAAAAAGGAATCAAAAATATCTGCGGTCAAGAAAATTCACCTTCCCTCTGTAGCTTTGCCAAACCAGACAAATAAAAGCAGCATTACGTTTTCAATGAAGTATGAATACGAGATTTAGTTAATCCACGTTTCTTTTCCCTTAAACGTGTCTCTCTCTCTTCACTGACAAAAGAATAGCTGACTTGGTTACTTTAGTGCATCAGCTGCCGTTTTCTCCCTCCCCCACTGCCAGGCGCAGGTATCGGCCTGCTGTTCTTGCTGGAACATTAAACTTACTGAATGTTAAGTGTCACTTAATCAAGGAGTCACTCAGCACCTTACTTAGAGATAACATTCAAAACTCTTCTCAACAAAGAAACTTGATTCCTGACTACTTAAGGTTGATGTTTTCACCTCTCTAGTGGCTTGTTCCTGCAAATAGTGTCATCAGATTTATGCAATGTGTTCATTTTCCTAATGAGAGATTAGGGTGGGGAGGAACTCTCGACTGCTGTGATTTGGATTTTTTTTTTTTTTTAAATTCAGTTCAATAAGCAGTTCAGTGGTTAAGAAGTGTTGAGTTTACGGCAGTAAACTAGGATAGTGGGACAAGATTGTGAAGGTTCGGCGTGGGCTGTTTTCGGAGTGCTGCTGTTTTCGCTGCGGTCTTATCTGGGAAGGGAGGGAGTCTCCCGGAGCATTGCTAGCGGCATCAAGGGAACAATGAACATAATATGATTAATAGCAGATCCCCTGCCCCCTTCGCGTGTGCAATTCTCCTTGCAACTGCAAAAGAAACATGCGCTTGTAATGATAGTTGGTGGCCTCCCTGTTTGTTCCAGCTAGTGTTCCCAAGCAGCAGCTATTAGGTAGTTTATTTTTTTCCACTCCCTCTGATTCTTTGTTCTGTCCTCCCTGTGCCTCTGTGTCCCCTGTCTGCTTCTCATTGTCCCTTCCGTAGCGGTTCGGCTGCCTTCACAGTGGAGCTGCACTGAAGCTGCAAATCATACTGCCTATCGCAGTGAAATGGAATAAATGCTCTTCTAAAGAAAAGAAGAGTGAGTAACAACGGTTAGCAACTAAGAATCACTTGTGAACTCTATTTCTGAAGTGTCGTTTAAATGTCTCTATCTGAAAGGCGTCTCTCAAACAGTTGTGTGATTGCTCTGTGGTAACATTGGGTACACATGCCTTTTAGCGTTAGAAATGGGTGACATCTAAAAGTATTATTGCCTATGCCAGTAGTAGAGTGGGAAACTGGCAAAAAATGAACACTGATTCTCAGGCTAAAGAAACACAAACTTCACCAGATTTGTAAACCCTGTAACTTAAAAGTATCCTACTTTGGGGGGAGTGTTATTGAAGACTATTACTGAGAGCTAACTGCTGGCCATGAGAAAAATCACTAGTGTAACCTTTACTTCTAATGAAAATGGGCCAGGAAGAGTTATCATGGAGACTGTCAATGCTTTTTGTAACCAAAAAGCATTAAATGAGCATTGACAAACTGAAAATAAACTACGGAGTTCTATACTATTTTATTCTGTGTGTTTATTTAGAGTAGATTTTGAGCTTGGTTACATCTGCCCATTTTCCTCAGGGGAGGAATTGCCAGCCACTTTGGAGCTGCCCTTTTAGAATTTTCTCCCACCACCAAGGTTTCCAAACTAAGAATGAAAATTTAAAAAGAAGTTTATGTCAAAGTGTTTTCATCTATTCTTTCTGTTATCTAGAGTAAGCAGTTCCTATTGTCATGTGTTACTGAAGGATGGAAAAATGATTTAGAGGAAATTCTGAAGCATAACCTCTCAATTTTGAAAATTATTTTATATTCCAAAACTCATCAGTACTTCTATTGTGTGCCTCAGATTTTTGCTGGCTTGTTTATTTCCCCTCAGTCTCCTGGCTTTGGACATGGAGTTGTATTGTGAGCTGGACTCTGGCATCTAGTATTAAAGCTTATGCCTTCGACTAAATCAGCTCTTACTGTCATGCTGGCATACATGATGCTGAAAAAAGACCGTTTGGATCTTGGATTTTTGTTTGTTTTTAAAACATTACCGTTGTATCTCTGTCTTCTCTGTTCTTATTTCTATTTCAGTAGGTGATGAACTTACTATTTGCAGTCCAAGTGCTTTCATCATGGAATGAAATAAGCGACTTTTTCGCTGCTTCTTCCTCAGTAGGTTCATCTCAAAGCTGTCTGTGTGCATCCGTGTTGCAGATCTTCAGTGATGAGTGAACTCTTGGGCCTCTGCAAAAATAAGGGGCTGGGTTTCTGGAATGTAAATACCTCTTTGAAGAGCTGGGTTAGATACAGAGATGTACCTTTTCTAGGAAATACATTGATCAGATCTAGAGGTCCTCAACGCTTTAAACCAATTTTCAGGCCTAGTTTTGCTATAGCCTTGCAGCAGGCTTATAGCAGCAACTTCTTAAAAGGCAGTAAAAATAACAATAATTTTAAAATCAGTGTATTCATTGACCTTCTCTGCTAGCATCATAATTTTTGTAAGTTCTCTTGCATGCCATGGGGATGTAGCAAATGAATAGATGCAAAACGTTTTAAGCTGCAAATATGTTGATTCCTTTAAGTATATGTGTACATGCATAGAGTCTTGTTTCTCTGGCACTAGAGTTCAGGAATCAGTGTCTAAGAAATATATATTTTTTTTGCTTTCTTTTAATATACAAAACAGTATTTTTAATATACAAAACAGTGTTTTCCTGGTAGAACAAAGTGGTGTGATCTCAGTGGAACAGGCCTCCTGCTGCGAGTTGTGTTTCACCGCCCGCACTTTCTTGAAAAATGCAGTAAATACAGGGATTGGCTGCTAGATCTGAAAGGACTCCATGCATTTGTAATCTCTGTAGGTTGCATTATCTATACAGCTGTCTCTCATAAATGTTTCTGAGTTGATATGCCCCAATAGCCAGGCTGTTCCTAGCTGCTGTTGTGGGCTGAAGTCTTTCTTCTCAGGCCACAGGGGGACAGTAAATGGTAACTTTCCTTACTGATTTCTACTGAAGTAGCAGACCAGGATACTTTGCAGTCTTTTTAGAAGAGTCTGCTTAATTTCCATGACAGTTTAAAACTGGCTTCAGATTGTTTGTTGGGGTCTTGCGGGTGGGGGTAGGACAGGACAGGATTGCTCAAAGAAATTCTACATGCTAATGTAGAACCCTCCCTGCCATTCACATTCACATTCAGGTTTTTGGTTTTTTTTTTGGTGTGTGTTTCTGGAAAGCTCTTCTTATCTATCCTATTTCCTCCTTAGCTCTGATTTCTCTAAACTTTCCTTCTGATGTTTACTGAGCATATAGCGCTTGTCCTTTAGGATGATAATCAGCATAACCTATCTTGCTATTTCTCAAAGCAGTACATGAATTTTAAATAGTAGAGAGACCACATCCCTGAACAGATGGAGGAAGGAAAACGGAAGATTGACTGAAGTGCTTGTAACTACTGCATTCGCTCATTTGTGGGGCGTAGTCATCCTTAGGATAGTCTGCTCAAGCCTAGATCTGGAAGGCTAAGACAGCAAAAGGGATCAACTCTAGAGTTTGTGGTATCAAAAATTCTTCATGATGTATCACTGCACCATGCCCATCAGTTGCTCTCTCCAGTAAGATGGCAGTAGAAATACATAGTTTTCTTCAAGATAAGTAAATTAAAAGCACAATACAATAAACTTTATACTACTACTACTACTACTACTCCTCCTCTAATCTTTACAGTAAACAGTTTTAGTTCTCAAGGTACAAATAGGGAATGTCCTGATAAATCAAGGATCTGTCAAATATAAATAGATTCAGAGCCAGCAAAATGGTATGTCTTTTGTCTTGCTGGTTCCACATGCTTTTGTAGTCTTTTGGTAATGATGCAGTGAAAATAGAGGATAAGTATTTTTCATTTTGGATATTACTACTTAAACATATTCCCCTTTCCAGCACTACAACAGACAACAGGGGAACAGACAACATTCTTTCATAATAAACCCCAGGGCTGTGATGTGATAGAGAATAGGAAAATTAGTGATGCCTATCTAAATTTTTTTTAAGTGCTAAGCATTGACTGTCCTAGGGAGGAAAAAGGGTCATATGTACTGAGCGTGGACAGTTACACAAAGTTTATTTTATTTGGGGAAAGAATTTTTTATGCCTTATAGTAGGAAAATAATGTTGCTTTTTATTCAATGCCTATTTAACGTAATTATAAATGGAGGGGGTAAAACTGAATTATCCTGGCTATCCAAATGGAAGAGGAAGGAGAATTGCAAACTGTATGATGGTCACAGTATCATTTTTAATTGATCTTGTTCATAAGAAAAATGCCCTTCACTAGACAGCAACATTTCCAACAATACTAATTGGTTTTAAATTCAGTCCTATAAACTAGCAGACCTAAAGACAATTTTTTAGTAGTGTCTTAGGATCTCTGATGAGAAACTGAAGAACTTCTGCACTGCTGTAGTGTGTGACAGTTACTTGTCAATCCAGAACCACTGCAGTTTGCAGGATAATGTTTTAAGGTACCAGTTTCATTTTGCTTAAAATGCTCCACTGTGATGTGTGACATCTTAGTGGCTAATAATGAGCAATTTGTCAAAGAGTAGCTGGCCATGCAGTAATGGCAGGGCAGGAAGTGGTAATCCCTTCCCTTTTTAGGATCCCCAAAGATTGTAAGAAATCCCCACTCCTCCGGAGTTTGGCAAAGATCCTTTAATTTAAAGAACATCCAGAGCTAGGAAAGATGTGTAACGCAGTAAAAAAAACTGTTTGGTGTTTGCTGCAAAAATTGCAGGATTGGTGGCTCTTTTGTAGTCCAAGACAGTGTTATTATTCATAGATAGTGGCATTTAGCTCTCCGTGACAGGTGGATGAAGTTTATCTCTCATCCAAACTAATCTTTAGTTTTACGTGTGACAGGTTTTAGTTTAGGATGACTGAAGTTATGTAGCAATCTTCCTAAAAGTTGTGAGGATAGAAGGAAACATATCATTTATAGAATGAGGAAAAAAATTCTCAATGAAGTGTTGTACGTCTTCTTTAATGCTTCAAAATTTAAGACTTAACCAGCTATGACTAACTTGAATAAACTGTTTTCCATTTTGCAGGGTATTTCCCTGGTCAGTTGTAGGTACACTGTGGTCCTTAGTTTGACAGTTTTTGTCATTCTTAGTACCTCTCCTTTCCTTTTTTATGTCACAGTAATATGGGATATATTTACTAATCTGTCTCTTTGAAGGTACCTATTTTGAAATGTCGATATGAGGATTACAGCATTAGGAAGTTTGTAAAGTTAGATATCTATTTTGAGATGACATTTACATGTTACTTTTCAGAACTACACATCTTCTTGCTGGTATTAATAAGCAACAGCCTTTTCGTTAGATTTTCTGCCTTGATTGTTCAGCTGTAATTTCACAACACCAATGTCAGTTTCAGAGCAGATGTAACGAACACTGTAAATTAAATGTGCCAGGGGACTTTTTCATATTTCATATTTTTTCTTATGCCATAAAAGATCTGAAGAGCTTTTGCATCCTGCTGAAACTTGATAGTTTGCTCTGATTAGTGCTTATAATCACTGTTGCAGTTAAAGAATGTCATTTTGATGTTGACATTGCTACAAATAATGCAATTTTTGTAGTAAGTCTAGTAGTTAAGTTGCCACTGCTTTCAGCAGTTATTCTGGTTTTGCAACACTGATGTTCAATGTGGTTGATGAAAGATCATTTGGAATCCTTATCATAACTATTAGTAGTAGATGGTGTGTAAAAAGCATGTCTTTTTAAAATAAAAAAATGTGAACATTGTGAATTTTTACTGACATTCTTAGAAAATATCAAGTATACTGGAACAATAATTTTAAATAGGAGTTGCTCCAATTGAGACAGCAGGTTTAACATAGACAGTAGTACCAGAACATTCTTAAAAGGTGTCTGTTGAGCAAACAGATATTTTATCTGTTTTTCTTGGCTCTGCATACAGTGCACACCTATGTTTCTCAATAACTTGGGAAATAGTTCTAAATAAAATTTAATTCTTCTGATAGGACAAGACACATTTACTGTATCTTCCTATTTGGAGTTAATAAAAATATTCAAGTAAAAGGTAATTTTTTTTTTCCTGCTGAAGATAAATTTTTGAAAGAAACATTACTTTCAGCCTTAGTATTTCTGCTGGAGCTGGCGATAGAATTCTCATTGAAGTAACAGAAAGAAACCAATGCTAAGTGCTTTTAAAAATCCCAGTAGATGCATATTAAATTTCAATGGCTCAAAATACTTAAACAGAGAGAGGGAAGGGCATTGATATGACACATGTATTTCATGATCTTTCAACATACTGAGCTTTTAACCTGCTCAGGAAAACTAGCTAATACGTTTAATACAAATTCATGGAAGACTGTCATAGTGCTACAGACTTAGCTGTAGAGGAAGAAACGTAATCACAGTGAAATTTTTAAAGTGCATTTCACTGTTTGGCCTGATAATGGTAGCATAGAAATAATTTTTCATATACATAGAATGATAAATTATATGTGGTTTCAAATGGGGGAGCTGCGGAATGAACAGGTTTTAAGTGGACTACAGTACAGACAGGGATGATTGATGTATTTATATCACATTGAAGAGTAACATTTCTTAATTGAAAGTTCTTCCAGTCTTATCCCTACCCCAGCCTTTTAGTGTACAGCTGGTGTTCCAAGACTTTGCTGGGCTAACTCTGCAAGAGACCATTAGAATTTTATGATGAGTGTTTCACTACAGCAGAAAATGTTGTTCAAGTAAAATTGGACTGTAAAAAAACAGAATTGGTAGTGGATAGAAGAACAACTGTTTCTTCTCTTCCAGGTTCTTTTTGACTTGGTTTGATATTGAATGTGTCCATCTTGGTAGAATGTGTATATTAGAGTGTTACATGTAACTTCACCCGAGACTTTTGGAAATATTTCCATTAATTTCAGTGTGGTGATGTTGTCTGTATAACAATACCCTGCTTTGGAAGTTAAAATTTGAAAATGCTAAACTTTTGACCTTGGGCGGATGTTGCCATGTATAATGTGTTATATTCAGCTGGTGAAGTAAAAATTGCATTTTTCTGGGCTCTAGTTTGTGGAAAATATAGTGTGTATTGGGCTGCCATGCCTGACAGCTGACATTTATCAAGAGTAACATGAGCTTTACTCATTCTCACATTTTTAAGCAGCTTTCAAAGCTTTACATGTATACACATGTTCAGCATATGTCTTGCAGCTTTGAACATTTTGTTCTAAAGATGTTAACTCTCATTAAGATGAGAATCCAGACTATAAACGCATAACGATTTTCGTTTATCAAATTTAGTCACAACGTTAACATTTTGTAAACTGGCACTATAATGTAAAACAGTAACAGTCATATTTAAAGCTTAAAAATACTTTTTCCCTATTAAATGTTTTAGTGAACTTTAGACCAGATTTTTACTGCATGGGATTGTTTGAATGTATGATACTCTTTCAGAAGCATACATTTTCTAGAAATCATTAACTTAAGAAATAGCATTTTTACTGTATTTATGAGAATAAGGTGCTAAAGCTTCTCTTTGAAAAAGGAGAAAAAAAAAGAAGGAAGATGCATTTTCTTTTCAGCAATGAGCAAACTGACTGGTAGCCATTTTGATATCTTTGTAAACAGCTTGTGTGTGCTGGCCACAATGAAAAACTTGTCCTACTTGCTTTAAATCTTGTGAAGAATTACGTGATTGTCTTGAAATGTTCAAAACTCTGTATGTAATTATTCTTGCTTAATAATCCTCTTAAAGAGAGAATTGTCTGGAAAAAATTATTATTTTTGTATTTGACAAATTTTCTGCTAGTCTGTGTAGTTTGCTGCTCTATTTTTAGACTCCTGGTTTCCTGTTAGTTGAGTAAGTGAGTGTAGTGCTGAACAGATCACACTGGGCTGGTGCCAGGTGACTCCAAACTGTAGGTGACTCCTGCAGGTAAAATGGATGGATATGATTAAAGGTGATTCCTAAAAGTAAAATGGATGGGTATGAGTGGATTGTCGTCATTTTAATTGCTGATCAATGATGTAAAGTTCATTTCTTTCTCCTTACTTACTCTTCTTTCTTCCTAAATACTTCATACTTACACTACTAACATTCATATGAAATAATTTTAGTTTGTCACTTCTACATGGAAATAATTTCAAATGACCTAAGAAATAATCTTCTTTCTTCTTTAAATAATACCCAAATTGCTAAAGTCAAAAGGTAAATTAAGGTCTGAAGCCAGTCTGGAATTCAGACTTTGCTGACCAGTTTGTTAAAAATTAGAGGTTCAAGATGGGATTTCTTTGCTCCAGTTTGGAAGCAGCAGGGTTTTAAACCTTAGTTGATCTCAAACACTCCTAAGAGGCATAAAAGAGTCACTGTATTTTTTGTGTTGGTTTGGATTGACCTCAGCCAAAATTGTGGTCATGTTTGTAGCAACTCTCAAATCCTCCCTATTTCTTTGACAAATTTAAAATGTGGAATTACTTTTGTTGGCTAATTTCAAGATATTATTAATGTATAACCAGGCATTAAAGGCATACAGGCAACAAACAAGTCCAAGTAAGACAACAATAGAAAATAGATCTCTTTCTTAAGCCTGTTGGTCTTGAAGTAATCCATATGTTTTAACTACTGTCCTTAAAGTCTTTGCTCATTCTTTTAAAGAGATGAGTGCATTGATTTATGACATTTTAAAATTTCAAAATTGTAGACATTTTTGTTTAGTGTTTTGTTTAGACAAACGATAACCCTAAAGTGAGGTCTCGTAAAATTTTGTCTTGCAGACAAAATAAGCTGTATGAATAGCAGAAAATATCCATTTATAAACAGGAATAAAAAGTTAGTGTGGTTGTGCCAGCATGATTGTTTTTAATTACTTGTGAATATCTGTATATTACAGGTAGTTCAGAAGATCCTTTTTTCTCTTCAGCAGTATCCCTCATAATTTGTCTGCTATTTATGGGGTACTGGTAGAATGATGAGCAAATGGATCTCTTATAAATGTTAATTTTTTTTCCTTGTCAGACTGAGTTTTTATACTTTTATCCTGTAAAGTCTTTCTTCCATGCATCCCTTCATGTACACATGCTCAAGAAAACAAATATTTTGTATATATAAGCATCTCTTGACTGAGGAAAGCTGTTCTTACATGACTTTTCTTGAGATATTTTGGGTTACTTTGTTGGAAACTCATGTGATTTGTCTCATGTGATTTGTCACAATGGCACATTGTGATCTTGATGGTGGTGGTGCTTTGGGGCTTTTTGGTTGGTTTATTTCTTTCTTTTGAAGGTAGTAAATAAGGTATTTTGTTGTAGTGACTTGAAGCTTGTCTGTCCTTTCTTGGCTAGCCCCGGCTATAGAATTACAGTCTTTATTTCACAGTTGTAACACACATATTGCCAAAGTGGCACTGATGGAGGGGCAAGCACATAAAGTCTTAAAAGCGAGAAACTTTCCTTCCGAGTTATGTTTTTGATATGTTTTCTTAGTTTTATACAAGCTTAAATATATGATAAGGTGTATGTTGGATGGGAGCATATTTCTGCCTGTAAAAATGTTTGCTGCTTTATTTGTTCTTTTCCTTGTGAAGTACCTGTAGGCATCATTATGTAAAACTAGATGCCAAGAATGATTGAGGATACAAATCCTTTGCTTTAAAAAGCATTTTGTAACAATAAAAATTAATGAGTCGCTTTATTTTTATCTGTGCTGATCACTGATACTGAACAGAAAATTATATTAGGGAGCATGGTGAAGTTAGCATGCTGTAATGAAATCCAGTTTTGTGCTGTACTGTTGCTACAGTGATTTTGTGCAAAACTCATTTTACTATTATAAATGAGTGAAAGTCTTAAAATATACTGCAGTATAGGTACAGTATTTACAGTGTTTTTTCTTATGGGTCGCTTGATTAATCTGAGATATATCTGTAGAAATATGTGAAAGTAGAAAAGCTATGTTCATTCACTTACAATCAGTCTACAAAAGGAAGGAGGTGATTAGCACACAGGTAATTTTTGAATACATTGGCCAGACTGTATTGTCATTCCCTAGTTAAGGAACTTTTATACCTATTGCACAAATGTTTGTGTTTACCTACACGGTAAAATGTATCAGTTTTGCTATGCCACTGTTTGTAGACTTTTGTCATTATAGTGGCTGAACATTCACAGGTGAACATTTGGTCTAAGTAATTTATCTGATATTAGGATGTTTTAAGTCCAGTTAGTTTGTTCTGAGGTAGGTGAAATGTAGAGATGGTGTTTTATTGGTATGATAATGCTAGTAAATTTTCTCATGTAAACAAGCCTGTAGTTTTGAGTTTTACAGATGCTTTCTGTGCATAGTTTCTCACAATGAACTGAGAATGATCAAGTGCTTCTCTTAGTTCTTTCTCTAAAATACTTTTTTTTCTAGGCTCATTTGCTTATGTTTGTTCATGACCTAAAGAATTATTTTTTTTTTTCTTGAAGCACTTTTGACAATTAGAAGTCACAAGTAATGTTGTAGTTTTAAATATTTTTCATATTAAAATACTTCGCAGGTAATACAGAAAGGAAAGCACAATTGCTTTTTCTTTACATTTGTATGTCTCTTGCAGGCTGCAGTATTGCCTTTTTTTTTTTTCTTCAAAACTCATTATATTTGCTCTTTCTCTTCAAACTCCAACTGTGACAGTGACACGACTAGCAAAGCATCTCATTTTTCATTTATAAAGAAAAACATAATCCACTCCCCCAGCACTGTAAAAGAAAATTGGAAAATATTGGCAGTTTACGTTGAAATCTGACTGAAGAAAATGGAGAAGAAGCTTGAATCTAGAAGCTACTTTGCTTTTTGAAATAAGGAGAGAAATGTGAGTTTTAATTATACATCGCTGTAAAGGAGAAATGAGAAAAACAAAACCCCAAAAACCTGAGTTGCACGATTCAAGATTTCACTGAAATCTCTTCAATCCTCTTTCATTGACCTCTGGCTCATAAATGGTTGAAGCTTTGACTTTTACAAAATATTAGATGTTCAGAATGATAGCGCCATGTTTATTCCACTAGGTTTTCTGAGGCTTAATCTATTACTAGGAGAGCTTCCTGGTAAAGCTCTGTCAACAACCCTTAGTAAAATCACATTTCATACTGACAAAGAAGTCTATACAAGTTCCCTGAGTAAAATAGGTTATATGGGTAGATATATTTTTACCGCTTCACTAAAGCAATTCAAATATTAAAAAAAAAAAAAAAATATTCTTGCAAGTTTTAACAAACGTAAAATGATAAGAAATATTAGATCAGTCTGAGGACCGTAGGGGTCACTCAGTAATTCCATGCAACTTTCTTTTTTTCCTCAAATAAGCTTTCCTTATTCAGAAGTCATGCCATGTTGGCCGTTTTCCTGCAGACTTCGTTTATTCATGTGCTCAGTGATACTATTTTTTAGGATACTTTCTACCATCTTACTGTGGATGGAAGTCAATGAAGGCATGAATGTCAAATTCGCTGGTCCATGGCTCCTGAGAGTCCCTCTGGATTCCTTTATGTCAGCAGGATCTATACTGGTCACCTCTCAGTCCTCTGATACAGTAGTCATTTGTAATGACAGATTGTGCAGTTTTGCCAGCAGTTCTGAAGATTCCCATTTGAACTCCTTCTAGGATGAAGGATATCTCAGTGACTGATTAACACCTCATGTGTCTATTTGCTTTAATTCTTCCTCTATCATTCCCTAAAATGAATTTTGCTTCTCCAACCGGTTTGCTACAAAAGGAATGCTGGAAATGGGAATCTCTCCAGTATCTTCAGTGGTTAAAGCCCACGTGAAGAGATTTTAAGAGCTCTGGTTTTATGCTCTCTGAGTGCCTATTCTCTGCCTTTGCCATGAAGTCCACTGTCTCCCTAGCTGGCTTCCTGCTTTTGATGTGTTGTTTAAATATCTTCTTATTATCAGTTGGAGTTTGGTGCAAGGCACTCTTCTCGTTCTTTTTTTAGTCCTGTATTTCCTGTTTACATTTACCAAGTTCTATGGGTGTTTCAGTTCTTCGCATATAGACCAGCTTTCCACTTTTTAAATGCTAACCTTTTCCCTACAGTATCCCCCTTAACTTTCTTATAGACCCATATAGGTATTTTTTTGCTGGTTTTGTTCTCTGCTCCAAAAGCAGTGTAGGTGTAACAGCTGTTATCCAGAATCCACTCGAGAGGCTGAATGTTTTTTGCCTCTCTCCCCATGTCACCGTTGTCATCACGGTACAGTCATACAGTGACAGTGTAATGGCTTTTCCATCTTGAGGGCCAGGAGTGTGTGATGATGTCCTCATGTATCACTAGAGGTGTGTAAATTAATATTCCACGCTGCTTCTAAGCTGCGTGTTGTTTTTTAAACACAACTAACTTTATAGGAGAATAATACCATCTTTGAGAATTTCATTGATTTGTGTACACAAACATTATCTGTTGAATGTGCTGACTACCTTTTCCTTTTTTTCACCGTTAAGACTATTTAAGCTACTTGATTCTGATACTTTGAACTGGAGCTACAAATGATGTGATATAATGAAGAAATATGTACAATTTTGTAATGTGCTAGAAATTTTAGAATATGTGTGTCATGCCGTCTGCCTTTTTTTAATGTGGAAAAGTGTTTTGGCAGAATTCTAAGTAGTTACGAAAATTAAATCTTCACTTGATTCGTATAATGTAACTCGAGACTTCCAAGTTTTAAATAGCTGGGAATTTGCAGTGATTGTCTTGCTTGCTCAGTCTTTTTAGTGTGCCAATGCGTTTTCCTAGTAAAAAAGTCATATTAAAAATGAAGCTTAAGATTTGAAAGGCTTTTTTGAACTTACAGTAGATGTATTCAAAACCAATTAATTCAGTTTTAAGTCGTACTCCTGTTGGTCTTACGTATAAAGATCCCCTAAATACTATGTCAAACTTGGAATTAAATTTAGAAAATCTTCTACCTTTTAATGGATGAACATCTGATGAGTTCTAGAGTTCTTTTTTGTTTTCTTCTGTCTTCACTTCAGTATTTCTCTAAGATTCTGATCTAGTTTCTGTGATGCCCAGGCAGGCAATGTTGTTGAGGTCCCTAGAAATGCTGGGCTTTGTTTGTTCCGTGGATTTGCCCTTTTGTTTGATCTCTTTTATAAAACATGCCCCTGACGCCTACCTGCTTAATTTTCTTCTTCTGCAAAGACCCGGGTTTTCTTTTCCTGTTCCTCTGTATTTGAATCTGTTTCATGACTTGTGCCTGATTCTTCTGAAAACTGACTACAGCTAAGAAACGCAGCAAAAAATAAGACGAATTTAGTTATGGCACATAATGCTTCCTAACTGCATTTTACAGAATTATTCACATCTTCATGTTACAAACAAAAAAGGCTTGCTCGCCTTCCTCCCCCACACCCTCCATTGCAGCCGTATAAGGCGTCTATTGTCTCCATTCATATTGAGATGTCACAGATGTGTACACTCTTCTGGGTTCTTTTCTCTCTTGCAGCTCTAATGACCGCTACTCCTTTGATTCCTTTCTCAGGCAAATTGGCACAGGCTATACAGAAAGAAATTTAGGTCACAAATAATCTTTAAATTATTCTACTTGACTGAGAGGAAGATTTCTCTGTGAATTTGTATATACCAGAAATTTATGGCAAAATATGGCAAAATTAGTTTCATACAACAAATACTGTTTTGTCATCTCAGAGATTATTGACTTAAAAATATCACTAAAGAAGTGTGCAGTTTTAGTGTGAAATAGAAATGTGCAACTGAAAGAGTTTTAAAGCTATATTTATGCTTTTTGTCCTAGAAATTAAAAGCAGATGTGTTCACCTGTACTGTTAAAGCAACTAGGAGTATTAGGAATGGTTAATTTTAATCAATTAGTTTTATTTTTATGTATTCTAATTTCAAAATTAATATAGATATTTTTGTTCTATTTTGATAGCAGCTACCCTCAATACCAGATCCCTGCCTGTCAGGACGGTGAATTTAGGGTTTATCTCTCAGCATGGATGTAGCTTTCTTTGCAGTACCTGGAACCCCAGGTGTGCTGTGACTCTTGGCTCTGTACACTGAGATTCATGGTAGGCAATTTGTATTTGCTCATGGACCATGTAAGTGTCACAGATACGCAGGTGATTGAGTTGAGCAGGCAACAGCAGTGATGTTCTGTTCATTAAGAATGATTTTTCTGTAAGCAAACAAATTCCTTTTTTACATGCTCCTCAGATTATGCTATTAATGTGTAGAAAAAGCAAACATTTACCAGAAACAGGAAGCTATTTTGTGCTTTGCATTACGTCTCTGAACTGTCTCATACCAACATCCTTTTATGGTTGGCTACTTTATTTTCCAGTTAAAACTAGCATTGTGTTTAAAGTATACTAGCAGGTCACACTCGTCACCACTTCTGTAGGCTATTTTGCCTGTTTTCTAGTCCTGTTTTTTAGGTTAAGGGCACTCAGAAGGTAAAAAATCCACAGATACAGCATCATGTCTAGCTGTTTTACAGGATGCTGTGATTAAATCTAAACATGTTAACTATTAAAGCTGCTTCTTATCATTGTCTTTATTGTTGTTTTGTAATAACAGAATACTATTCCCTCAAATACTTGTGCCCTTGCAAGTGTTGTGTATTTCAGCTGACTGCAGATCCATGACAGCAGGTTACGCAATTTATGATGTGCTTTTTTTAAGAGGTTAATCAATGCTTCCATCCAGTACTAGAGGCTTGGTAGTGTGGGATGGTACGGTTTGCAGAAGTGGCATTGAGTATTTAGGAATAGGGACAGAAATGACTCTAAGCATGTTTTGGGTGGTTTGTATCCCAGCTCATCTGCTGTGGACCCAGAGCGCTACTGAGAAGGCTTATTTCTGTCTATTCAGTTGTTTGCATGTAGCTCTGCTACTAATACCAAAATCTGTCTTTGAAGCATCATAAAAACTGGAACCAAAATATTTCATTAAGCATGATACTGCGTTGTTTTCTTGGTATTTGCGCTATGGAAGTCTTGAGAGACTGGAGTTTTTCCAAGGTCAATATCAGAAACTAATTTGTCAATTGTGTAACAAATTGTGCTCCTAGAAATGCAGAACAAAAGATTGTTGTCTAGACACTAACACATAAAAGATTCTTGAAAATGCAACACTGGATTGCATACTTTGTAGACCTAATTTTGTGTAGTTTATGAAGGTGAAGGGTTTGCTTTTTAGTAGTCAGAATCAAAGAGGCTCTTTCTATTGATGGCCAGGAAATTCCAGTAAATTTTGAAGTTGTTCTGATGTATTTAATGTTCAAGCATTTTCAGTTCAGAGGACTTCATGTTGAATGTAAGAACTTGTCTCACTTGGTAAGTTTGGCTGAAAATGGTCCTTGCTCAAAGGCAAAATACGACAGAGCTGTGTAGAAATACAAGCATCAGGACTGTTCTTTTCAAGGATTTGAGATTTCCAGCTGCTGATAAACTTTTGTGCTTCTTGATAATTTGTGATTATTCAAGTGCTAGGAAATGGGAGATGAAGCGAATGGGCTGATGGGCTAAATGTATGGTGGGATGATTATTGACAGTGCTGTTTAAGGCACACGAGCACCAAGTAGATTACATCTCATCTCCCAAGATGAACAGTTGCCCAAAGTAGAATGGGGGAAACAAAACTATGATTAGATCATTGCAAAAATTCTAGATTGCATACAGTTTTTAATTGAGATACTTGCTTTTTAATTGAGGCTTGCTTTTTAAGTATGCAAATATAAAAAGAGTAGTTAGAATGTTTTTTTCAGCTGTGCAATTCTAATTAAAAAATACTTTTGCTCTGCAACTTGACTCTTGAAAATGTTTACTTCTTCAAATAAGCAGTTTTCCTAAAAGCCAATCTCCATACCTACTGAATTGATGAATACTTTCAATTCACATGCAAGATTCAAAGATTAAATTGGAAATACTGGGGGTGAACATCTATTGCTAATAATAGCTTTAGAAAATTCAACAAGTTCATCTGTTTTGAATGCTTGTCTAAGTATTATTTGTAGAAGTTCAAAAGCTGGCATTAAGCTTGGCATCTACTTGATAGAGATCACATGTCAGAAACCGATAGTGGGTACAGTTAATGTTTCATTCTGTCAAAACCAGTCAGTTTTTCCCTTTGTCTGAAGGCATTTTGGTATTAGAGATTCTGATCCAAATGTAAAATGACTTCTGTCTCCAAATTTAAGTTTGCAATGGATAGGCTTTTACAAGGAAATTGCTGATACTTTGCCCAATTTTTTTAGCTGCTGCTTTGGAAAACCCTGATTTTGAACAGTTCTCATTGTAAACATGTTTTATGTAAAACTGTGGCCTCTGTAAAATGGTAAGATTTTGGCATGATAGGTTGTGATTCAATTATAACAATGCCATAGTACTAAATGAGTTAAAGCTAATTGTAGTCCTGTGGTTGTGTGTGTGTAGTTGTTATCTCTCTAGAAGTCCAGCAAGCAGCAGCCTTTGCTTCCATGAGACACTGGTAGGGTAGAATGGCAGAATAAAAAACCTACTCGTGTATAATATATAAAAATGTATGTGAACCCATTCAGAGTCTCAGAAAGGAGAATGGATTTGCTGATGACACATTCAGAGCTTCAGGAAGGGGAATGGACTTGTTGATTACTTGGAGAGGGATCACGTGCATTCAGTGAAACAAACTCAGTTTAGTTGATTTCGTTTCCTGTTCTCACCAAGAACTTTGTAAGTACTTTCTGCTTTTGGAGTGTCAGATAGTGTATAGCTACCTCAGAGCAAATGGTTGTTGTTGCTACTGAAAAGCTGCAGATTGAATTCTTACTATATTGAAATTGTGTTTGGGAAGTTGCTTCCTCCCTTGTAAAGGAAAACTTAATTCCTTAATAATTGTTAAATTAAGGTAAGAGCTCTTGTATCTTCATCAGATCATGTAGGAAAATGTTTCTGTCACTGTTATCTTAACAGGAGCTACTGTATTCTGGAAGAAAAAAACACCCCATAATTATGCGTGATTTTGTTCCCATAAAATATAGTTCTCCCAATTTTATAAGTTGTGCCAGGAATCCCATCTAATATCTACTAGTAGTTATCTCTCTGTGTTTGCATTTGATATGATTGTTACTTTTGATATGATTGTTTCTGGCAATCATCCCCTTGCATTGGACTTTTTCTTTGAAATGACAGCGATTAATGTTTGTATTGAAAAGGTATTCACATTGTTTGAAGTGTGGTGGTCAAAATTGTGTAAGAATCAAAGAATATATTGTTAAGGCATGAAGCACGCTTTCAGTTAATATATCTGCTTAAAAGCAAAACATAAAAAGTTAAAACTGATTAGAAGTAAATAAATAATGTTTTCAGATCTGTAAGGTCAAACTAATGATTCATTTTCTAAAGTTGTCCTTTTCTAATTTAGAGAGATTTTTAAAAATAATTTAGCTTCTGTAATTCCATTTTAACAAATTATTTGAATTAATTTAAACTTAATTTCTAATTAGCTGACATTGTAATGTGAGAGATGCATAGTACAGCTTGTGTTCTTCTTACTAACCTGGGGATTATGTCATGTCAAATGGCATGGAGTCGCTTATGAATTAGCTGTATATAGAGCTGGAAAGTGACTCCTCAATATTGTTATCTTGGTACTCTCTTGTGAGCTCTGGCAAGGGTATTTTGTCTTGTAAATGGACCACTTTTTAATATATATTTCCTAATTTTTTTTTTAGAATTTTATTGCTGTTAGTAATAGTAGAGAGGTTTGTGCACTGGTCACTACTGGTCTAGTACCCGCTAGTTTCAGCAAGGATGATGGGAAGAAGTGTTTTCCACTTTTAGAACTTCATTAAATATTAACATAAAACCTAAGTAGACCCATATGTATTTCAGTCAGCTACTGACTTGCTTGAGTTTCTTCTGCTGTTGAATGTCTGGATGTACAGAAAAGAATGGTGGTGTTCTGTGGTTTCTTGCCAGTTAAGTAGTTATCAAGTCCCACTATAGTACCCAGACATCACATCCTGTTTCTTTCTTTGTGGTATTTGACGTAGCAATATTTTTTTTTCTTTCTATATATATTTTCTTTTTTTAATTTTTAAATTATTTTTTAAATAACTGTTCACTAACTCCTCCAGATACAAGTCTGTAAAGACATACCTATGTTAAAAACATTCTATATTCTAAAATTCAAATGCCATCACCTATACTGAAAGCCCAAATTACCTCTTCCAGTACAGTGGCTTGGAAATTAGTCAAGATCAAAGGCCACTTTGGGTATTTTATTTTGGCGTGCTGTGTGTGAGAATACCATTTCTTGTTGCCAGCATCGTGCAAGTAGGCGTGTGGCTGCATCGTGCCCAATTGCCCTTTACTGACAAGAGCTCTGTGCTGACAAACACATCTGGCCAAGTGAGCTGGGTCCCTTCCCACAGCTGGGCTGCGAGCACAGCAGGAGTTCTGAGCCTCAAACGTGGCTCCTGTGTCTTTGGAACCCTGAGTCTTTGGAACCCTGATGAGACGCAGAAGCCACTTTACCTCAGTGCTTTGTGCAGAAGCTGACGGGTGAGAAATTTTTACAAGTATTCTGCAGTGTATGGTGAAGGCATAAGGACAAAGACTATTCTTTTTTTAACAGTAAGTTCACTGGAGCCCCTCTTTTCTATTTTATACGTTTTGTTTGTTATAACAAGGTCCTCTATCTATTGCTGTGACATGCAAACAGGGATGTATAGGAAACAAATTAACAAGTAATGATATTCTAAAAATAGAGCACACGCATTATTTATCAGAGGAACAGGAGACACACTCTGAGTGTGTTCCACCTCTGACCATCCTTTAACTGAAAGTGTCCTGTCATTTTAATATATGCAAAGTGAACAAGGCTCAAGTTAATTGTCATGTCTGAAAAATAGCCAAGGAGTGCACAGTGCTTACTAAACACTGCAGGGGAATTCATAAATGAAACCTGACAAGGCCTGAAAAATTATAGTCTCCCTAAGATGGAACGTATAATATAAAAAGGATGTGTGCCGAGTTAAGATTATTTAACATGTTGCAACAAGGTGTGCTTCGCTGGCTACCAGATTATAGATGGCAGCTTTTTTTTTTTTTTTTTTTAAACTGGCAGCTCTGATTCAGTGCAGTCTCTGAGTCATTTATTGCCTAGTAAATGACCTTTTTGGCTGAGGAGGTGGGGGGTGAAGAAAGAGTGGGGAATGATCAAATGTGCATGTTTTGGAACAGTATTCTAATTAGTTATTGTACTGATGGCAGTGCTAAATTGGGATAATAAAGTATCAATACAATTAATATAATTTGCTGTTTGTTTCATAATGTAAGTATAGTTGTTTTCATCTTAAAAAATAAGGTTAGATTTTTTAGTGCAAAATAGGTACAGTACACCAAACCTTTTTATTAACTCCGTGTACTTGAGGCTCATTATCTGTTTCAGTAGTTTGTTACATTGTACTTCGAGATTCACAAAGCTGGAGTTAAGGTTCAGTGGCATTTTTTATCTGCTGCGTTTTTTCCCTCCCCCAGGGGAGGTTTAAAAACATGTTGTTTTAATGGCTTGTAGTTTGAAGTGTAGTATATTGTATTTGATTTCTTTTTAAACAGGCACATTAATTATTTCTGAAGCATTTAACGAGGATTACAGATACAATCCCTTTTACGTCTTCTTTCAAAAAGCAACCATTGTGTTTACCATATCTGCCGCATCTAACTATGAATATATATGTATATTTTTAACCTTAAAAATAGCAACAATATGTCTTCTCACTTAGCCATCCCATCCAAACTCTATTGTCATCTTCTTACTTTTATGTGTATGGTACACGCTTAAATTCAGTAGCCAGGCTGCGTTGGATGCCCGGTTTCTATATGGTGTAAACTGAGTATCTCTGTAGCTCATCCTGAAAGTGGGGAAATCAGTCGAAGGTCACTATGTTGAGCTTACAGAGATCAAAACATGCCGAACGGTGTTTTTGTGTGAGCACTCTTGTTTTTCGGTTGAGCAGTTTTCAGACAGGAAATAGTAGGCTCACGTGTTGAAAGCGGTGCTGGTGTGGGGAGAGCTGCTGGAGAAGCCCCAGCACAGCCCCAAACGCCACCCTGGATAGAAGAGTACTCCCTCTGAGCCTGGCAATCGCTTAGTGCATGGCTGTGCTTTGATACAGGCACTCTAATAACCTAACCTAATTCTCGTGAAACAGAACAGAAAACAATGTTGAAATAAAATATTTTTTTGTATTTAAAAAGTGAAGAAGTTGGCTGTTATCTCTGTTCTCGGAAAAGGAACCATGTAGGTTTTGAGTAGCGATAACAGAGCTGAATGGTCAACTTTTGGTAGGTAAGAGTTCAGGCTTTCATTAGCAGGAAAAGACCATGTAGTGTTGAGAAAGAGGAACGTATTTTATTTTTTCATTTAAATGTCACTGATGGTAACAATGTAATGACTTATTAGATTATAGAATTTTAATATCCTGTTTTATTTATACTGGTAGTAATATAGTATGTCTTACTTACTTTTGATATATGGCAAAATTTTACTGCAGTGTATTTGGTGTTAACTTTTTGGTTTACTGGGTAGGCGTTTCATCCCTGCTTCAGGTTGTTTTAATTTCATCTTGGTGTGTAGAATAAAATTTAGAATATCTGTCTAGGTTGCCCTGCCAGTTGACGGTTCTCACAGGATGGTCCTGAACGGTGAATGCAATTTATGCTACCTTTTTGTTTCATAGATTCTGTCCAGTGGAAACATCAGAAAATAACCCTTGTTTTGGGTATAAGACATCTCAGTGACGCTAGATAGCAAGCTGCCACTGAGTGTAGTAATGGGTCTGGGTTAGCATTTTTAAGAAATGAGCAGCTGAAGGATTCAATTTTTTGTGGTGTCCAAATGTTTCTGATTCCGCATCTTAAGATTTCTTAGATTTTTCTTCCTTTTTTTATGTGCTTTTGTTCTGGTTTCCATGATTAGCAGAGGTTGATTTAGCATAAAATGGCGTTATAGAAATCTTTAATTAGGAGACAATTTACTCTTGATGCTTACTCTTACGTGACCACATTGTCAATCAACCTTCTAATTGGTAATTCTAGTTCATATAAATAAAGCTACAATCAGTATTGTCAGAGATGGTTAAAACAGCAGATGAATGCATATGCACCCAGTTGATGTGAAAAGCTTCAGTTTAATTTCTTAAGAAATGAGCTACTTGAATCAAACTCCTTTACCTGCCTGCTATTAAGTAGTCTGGGTAGAAGTATCAATTTTGAAACTCTCGATTTTGGATAGGACTATGGTGTGTGCTTACATGTGAATGTCTCATAAATATTTCCCAAGAGCAATTTATTTTTCTAATTAGCTTGAACAGCCTTTGCTTTACGTAGTGCTTTAAGCAGTTTTCAGTAAATCAATTCAATCACACAGCTGTTGTTTAAAACTTTTCCTAAGTTACTGTAATTCTCTATAGACACCCAGAATCTCAGTAATTAGTACACTTAATCATACCTTGTATAAAGCACATAATAATATGGATTAATCATTCCTAGGATTTCACAGAAAAACCAAGTAACAGAAACCTGAGTGTTCATAACTCTGAAAACAGTTTGCTATTCGCATGTACTAGTTATATACCAAGCAATGTGTACAGGCTGACACAGAGTGGCTACACACTTAATTTTTACTTGCCAGTCATAACATCACAAAATAATTTGGGGCTGCAGCTTTTTATATGAAGATTTGAAAGTTAGTAAGATCAAACATCTACAACAGTTTCATTATTGCTTCCAAAGTTAAAAAAACAAAAACAAAAAAAACACTTAGAATGAATATATTTAATTCTTATATCAAAAGAAATCTGGCTTAATGGGTGGCATTTGTGATGTTAAGATTCACACTTTTAAGCTGTTTAGCATATAACAGAGATGACAGTTAGTTACGGTTAGTATAGGTGAGTTTTAAACTCATTTGACATTAAATATCTGAATATTGAGTGTTTACTTTTTTGGTAATTAATATTGGATGAAAAAAATTGAAAAGCAAGCACTCTTTAATGTACAGCCTTTTTTGTTTTTCAGGATGTGATTTAAAATGACTTCTGATTCTGAAGGTCCTCTGAAAAATATGCTGTGCTTGAATGTTTGCTAAGGACGAGTAAGTGACTGATTTCATATTTGGACTGTATGTACCTGAATAGTTATTCCCTTATCATTTTTTAAAGCTACAATTTACAAACTGTACAAGTGAGTATATAAGAAGCATGTTCTTAAAAAGAAGAAAAGGGGGGAAGGGAAGGAAGAAGGAAAAAAACCCCAAACCCCCTTACTTCACCACTGCCAGAAAGAAGTTTTCTAACTTTGTTTTCTTGTGGATTCCCATCTATATAAATGTAGTCAGTCTTATAAAAAAAGAATCTTTGCATAGTGTCAAGAATATTTTGTGCTGGAAGTTTCACTGGAAAGCTAAAATACTTTTTATATAGGTGTATTTGAGGAAAATACAAGTTTGAAGTGACAAATTTTCATGAATGGAATGTCCTCTAGTTTTATTTATATCAAATACAATTTAAATATTTGGGGCTTCTCTTAGCACTAACCAGTTAGTATATTATAATTTCCATCTTAAAAACCTGTGAATTATGTCTTGGTTTTTAGAAAGGACAATTATATTTAATATTTTAACATTATATACAATTAAAAAAAATTCCAGACCATCTTCATGGTTCATTGAAAAGGACTAGTTTGGTATAATTGTTCATAATTGGCTTATTTTGAGGAATGCTAAGAGCCAATTTGCGCTTTATCCCTAGTGAGTTTTTCAAACAAGAAATGGGCTTGCACAGAAGAGCTTCCAAGCATGCAAGATACCACGAGTACATATATTTAGTGTAGGGAAAACTTGATGCTTTCATGGGACCAAAGAAGTGTTAAAAATGTTTTTGTGCAAATAATATGATTTTTTTAAATAGTTTGGATATGTTTTAAATTAGTATTGTGTGGTTGTCCTTTGTGGGTTTTGGTTTTTTGTGTGTGTGTGGTCAACTATTTCAGCTAAACAAATACAAAAACTAAATCTGAAGCATCTAATTGTTTATATTTTTGAGCCCCTGTTGGGACAAAACCTTCCCAGTTGCCACGTCCTGTTTGGTGAATAGATCTTTCATCTACAGCTGCTGAGAACATGGGCATGAGGGAATAATGCTTGAGTTGGAGAAGGAAACCAGTGCATTGAAAGACAAACTAGCAGAAAATGATCTAATGAATGTCAAGTTATTAGCTTTGCAATTTGTGTGAGGGTGAGGAGAGCAAGACCAGGGAGGAAACTCTCCTGTCAAGCTGAAATCTTTCTGCCTAGTACTTCTAAGTTCTGTCCTTAGTACTTCTCATTGTCCGCTTGACTTGAAAGCTCTCTAGGAAATAGCTTTAGAAAATGTCCTGATTTCAAACATGCTGTATTGTTGACATGTGCATCCTTTTCTTGGGAGTCCGGGACAGAATTTTAGAATTTTTTTTTTCTTTCTGTCAAAATATTGAAATTCTGGCAAGTTGAAAAACGATAGTACTAAATGCTGATGATTTCTTGAAATTCTGTTTTTGTTTGGAAGACTGTACATGTATTGTTGTAACGGATGCATTAATAATTACTAGAACTTGTTTTACCTGCAAAAGCCACTACCTTTTTAACAGTCCATTTATGGTTTTCACTGAGAAGTGAACAGACCTGACACGTGAAAAGTTACGAAGGACACAGACGTGCACCTCATTAATAAGGGCAAATGCTTTCTCAACGCACTTATTGATGAGCAAAAAGATCTTTATTATTTTTTTATTTCTTGTTTTTTATTTTTCATAAGTGAGAAAAATTTTGGAAAATTTAGGATTAAATTGGTAAGGATAAATTAAATGGTAATGCAGAAGTATTTACAAATAATCATGAAAGTTTGGAACTTTTCCTCCAAATATTGCTGCCTTTGGTTCCACTCCACTGGTGGATATCAGTATCTAGTGGTTCATTACTGTGTCAACCCGTGGAATTAAACAGTGTTTTGCTTTGAAGATTTCAAACCATCTCTTGTCCTCTTGGGTTTTCTCAAATACACTTTAAGCTTTGGAGGGCTCTCAACATATTTGCTTCCATTCAACTTTAACATACTCTATTTCATACAAATGTATATACCTTTCTAGATTATTTGGCAAGAGCTAGGGCTCTGGCTTTCCAAATAACTTTTGGAAAATTATAGTGGACAGAACAAAGGGTGTCTTGTGTTACCTGTTTTCAGTAGCTAAATGGATCAGAGTTTTAATGTTTGAAAGTTGTGTGAGCTGTCTTGAAATAATAATTAACTTCAGGAAAACTCCCCAAACCCCCCAAAAGAGATTTCTTCTTGGAAAAACTTTTTAGCTCGTTAGAAATTATAGGTTCATACTCAATGAACAAATATAACACTTGGTACTTTCTAACTGGTGATTTCTTTTATTATTAACTCAGTGAATAATGTGAGTTCTTTTGCTAATATTTCCTGTAGCAAGGAACTTAGTTTGGCTGTTAACAATTTGTACTGTAAATCCATCTGTATTGAGAAACAGCTTCTGTGATTTCCTTAGCTAAGCAGTTACAGAGTTGTTCTAGGCATTACATGCCTTCCCAGCTTGTAATGATACTCTTAGGGAAGGGAAAATACATGTGCAGGAACTCTGCAGCTTCAGGCCTGAAGAACCTACCACAAGCTACTTGGGAGTAATAGTAGGGAAACAGCCTACACAAATTACCTAATTTTTCCTTCCTTCCTTCTCCAAGCTTCTATATTTAGGCACTGAAAGGTTTTCTTAAATAAAAGCAGGGTTATATTGTCTGATATGTTTCTGAGACAAAATTTAATAATTTTGGTGTTCTATTTAATCATATTGTGAGTTATCTGTCAGTCTAGGTAGAAGTTAAACCAGAAGTGACATTTCCATTCTAAATCACTTAATGCAACCCTGTTACCCGCAAAATTACATTCTGGCAAAATGTCTGTCCTAGCTCAAATTTTCAACTATTTGATGTATTTTAAATCTTTCCTCCTCTTAAATAGAATTTACTCTTGGCTTCTGACACACTTGCTGTGCCCACACCCTTCCTGAGCTGTCCTTAAGTCTTATATTTTAAGCTCTTCCTTTCATTTTCCACAGTAGCTGTTAGCCCCGCAGCTCTGTGTTACCGGGGGAAGCACAATCCCGGAGCGTGTGCGTGTGTCACCTACAGAACGTGTGTCACTCTCGGGATTCAGCCTTAGCTGGGAGGTCTGTAGGCATGAGACCTTATGAGTCATATGTTCTGTTGAGTCTCAGCCTCAGATAATGAGCTGGTTTTTGCATGATCACAGCCTGCGTATAGAATCTGGTTTGCAGGCTGCTTACTTCAGTGGGTGGTTCGGCTGCTCGGTGGGGAAACTCCCCCTGCAGTTGTTCGGTGCGATACTGCCATCTAGTGGCACAACAGTATATTTTTTTTTGAACGTCACATAAAGTGGGCGACTATAAATTTCTTTGAGGGGTTTTTACCCCGGAGGAATAGATGATTGAATAAAAGTCTTCAGGCTTGCTCCTCCATCTTGCTGTATACTTACTGGGTTTTATCTTACTCATCCTGGTTTTGTATCAAATATTTAGGTGTAAAACCAACTTCTAACTGTGCAGTCCCAGTAACAGTATCAGCTATTGCAAGCGCACCCCGTGCTGCTTCATGCAAATATGTTCTTGTGTGGCTTTGCTCTTTCAGTTTAGACTTTAGAAAGAACTAAAGCAGCACTTCCTTCCCCCCCCCGGCAAAGAGCTAGCAAAAAACCCAGTCAGTCAAGGTTAGTACCTCAGAAATGATACACACACTTCTCTTTTTTCTTTAAATGTCTTGTCCTGGCAGCACTGGTTGACCAGGTGCCTTTCTAAGGGGTTGGTTTCCTTTGCTGCAGGGCTCCACTGCTGACTTGTGTTCAACTAACAACTTGTTCACCAGGGTGCCCCCAGCCTGTTCTGCAGAGCTGCTTCAAGTCAGTTGGCTGCCAGCCTTTGACACCTTAACGTAAACTGCTTTTAGATGACAGTGTGTCTGCCAGTTGTTTGTCCTTGTAATATCTGGTTAGATTACACGAAGAAAAAAAAAAGGGGCATACAGAAAAGGAAATTTTATTAAACATTTCTGTACTTTCAGTGTTCTGGTCGCCATTTCTTCATTGCCTTAGACTATCATTTGCCTTTTTCTTTAATGATATCTAACTTTATCCTTAGTATTTAACTATGTTTTGGCATAACATATTATTTTAGCACTTTCTTTTCAAGTTATCTAAACATACATTAAAACACTGATAATCTTTTTATTTTCAGACAGATTGGAGCTATACAATGATCCTAATACTAGGGTGCAAAAGTTTAAACATCTTTGTTTGAATCAAATTACATTTATTTTTTACATTTATTTTTGCTTACATTGATATAAAGCTTTGTAAAACTGTGTTTTGGCAACATACAAGCTAGATTTAAAAAAAAAAAAAAAAGGTAACCAAGTATTATTTTTTAATACTAAAAAGTTGTATGGATTTCCAGTAAAATACTGACTCATACATCTTATGAAAATAAATAACTTATCTGGAAAAGTTCTCTGCATTTTAAATTATTGTTTTGAGAGGTTCACTCACAGTTCTTATGTCATTGCTTTTAGTTGCTGATGCATGTTCAAGATGAGTGGATTAGGAGAAAACTCCTTGGATAGCTTGACCAATGAGTCAAGGAAGCGCAAGCCATTGCCCTGTGATACACCAGGTGCAAGGTAGGTTTATATAGCTTTCTTTATTCTTTGTATTATGAGTTTTTAAAAATATTTTTCAAGTTTTCATTGCAATTTAAGGTTCTAACTTACCCTTTTGTTCAGTTGTAAAATTCTCTATGCCAGCTTCCGTTGTGAAGATACAGAGCTTTACTATTATGTGTAGCTATGTCTGTCAGAGATTGTTATCTGAGGGAGTCAGTTTTCTGTCCCTTCCAACTTCATTGCTTTGCACCACATTCTGTGTTACCCTTGCATGTTCTTGCATGTTCTTGTTCCCACAGAGTATTATCCTTTGTTAAATTTGTGTTCAGTTTCGCCAAAATACCAGGTATCGTGTGTACTCATGTTTCTCCCTCTTATGTGTCCTCACCGTCCCATACTAATTATCTCCATCATGCAACAGACTGTGTATGAGACACTTAGATTCTCCCACTATATTCATTCTTTTGATTCCCTCAGCGTGCCCATCCTGCCCCTTCCCTTTCTCCTGAGTCCTCCTTTTCCTGCCCTTGGCATACTCTCTGTTGCTTTAGGCTGTAGACAGTGGCTTTACTCAGCACGTGCATCTATGTGGGAAAAGGAATTTCAGAGAGAGGCTTTGTCCAGCAACATTAGGTTGTTTGGGATTCTGATTTCACAGAGTGAGCCCAGCTTTTGTATATGATGGTGTATAAGCATATGAAATGCTGTTTTTGGTTCCTAGTCTGACCTGCAGTGGGGAGAAGCGTCGGCGTGAGCAGGAGAGCAAATACATTGAAGAACTGGCTGAACTGATATCTGCTAATCTGAGTGACATTGACAATTTCAATGTCAAACCAGACAAGTGTGCTATTTTAAAAGAAACCGTGAGACAGATTCGACAGATAAAAGAGCAAGGTACAGTTCTCTGCTAAGCCAAAATAAATAATATCATTTTCTTGTGATTCCCTTACCAAATCAGGAGTTACTTGGGAAATTCAGTAGTGTTTCTCACAAGAGCATGTCACTGAGAAAGTCTTCAGACTTTGACTTGAACCAAACCTTTAATATGTTGTAAATAATTTTCGGTTTCAAAGTAAGCAAGTATTTACCATCACTTTTCTTTTTATTGGGAATCAAGGCTTTAAAACTTTGTATGGCCTTTCTTATGGGTTTCCTGAACATACTAGGAAAGCTTGAGATTGTCCACAGAGGAAACTAAAACCCGATGATACTGTACCATCACCTGGTACAGTGCACCAGATACCCACTGCTGTGAAGAATACATACTGTTCTCTTTCACTTCAGGGGACTTCGTGCTTAAAGCAATTTTAATGCATTGAAATTAATTTCGTAAAAACCACCTAGTTTCTTATGGGGCATACTCCCAGTGAGATATATTAATTTTTATTGTTGTTTTCCCTTATTATGTTTCTGTGGACTTTGCTTTCTTGTGCTATTTAAGACATGCTTCCTAAATGTTTATGTATTGGACTCCAATATATTTAAAATGCATTTAGCTTGAGATCAAATAATTAAGTAGTGCAGTTGACTGTACGCAAGGTATAATTAAGTCAGCAAAGGAGAAAATAGCAATCCATCAAGTTTTGGTAATTTTTATCAGTTAGTGTAAGCCTAAGTGGTATAGTGATACATTTTTTTAACAGACAATTATATCAAAAACTTAATTTTTGAAATATATAGTGAGGGGCAGATATATATAATTTTTTTTTTTAAACCCTCCCTCTTCCCCCCACCCACCCCCAAATGACTACAGCTTGCCAAGCGTCCAGATTTCTCTTGGACAGTAAAGTATTAAAAAAACCAAATGAGCTATGGTATATATATTACCTGCCTTGGTAAATCGGCACATCTTTTGAAAACATGTTACAGTAATTCTAAAAAAAAATAAATCTCAGCTTCTATTTTTAAGTTTTTCTAGCGTGATCTAGTATATTCTAATGTAATATTTCTGTTTCTTAATAGACTTGAGTATGTGATAATCTTGCCTTAGGATGTTGTATTCCTCTCGTGGTCTGCTTAGTGAGCCAACAAGTACCACAGAACAAAGGTTACAATTTGTTTTCTGGAGTTCTGCTGCCTGGTGTGGATTCCCATTCCACCTGCCCCTGCAATCAATTTATTTAGGATATTTTGATTCTTAAAATGTGCTTTTATTGTATATGTATATACGCACACATATATTAACATGAGCCAAAGCCTTGTTGTAGAACAATGGTGATGGTATCTGTGACCAACGATGATGGGATGATCAAAATAAAACCAGAAGGAAGAGATATCCTATAATGAGTGTTTAATGGCCATTGAAAGCATCAGCAGGGATTCATCATACAGATGATCCCAAAAGCAGCGGAAGAAATAGTGTTCACAAAACAAGTTGATCTTTAATTGCCAAGCCAATTTATGTAAGCAAAGGGTTTGGTATTATTTAGCTGTGACTTTTTTCTGGTCTTAAGCAACTAACAATATATGAGACTTCTTCTCTTATTCGTGCTTTTTTTTGGCCTTTATTCACATGCTTCCTAGTATCTGGCTTGTAATATTAAAATGTGGTCTTCATATGAAACATTACTTTAGTGAAATGTATCCTTTGGGTTTCAGGAAAAGCAGTTTCTAGTGATGATGATGTTCAGAAAGCTGATGTATCTTCTACGGGTCAAGGAGTTATTGATAAGGATTCACTGGGACCTCTTTTATTACAGGCAAGTGTAAATCCCTATGGAAACAAATACTTAAGGCAGGTGAAAATATTACGATAAAGGCTGCAATCCTACAGTAATGAATGGCATGCAAGAACTATACAGAACTATGTTTGAAAGGAATAAAATAACATTTTCTTAATTTTGCTGAAATTCTGTGTAGAAGGAAAGAGAAGAATAGCATTTGGCTTTTTCTCATGTTCTTGTGCTTTGCTTTCTCCAGCAGTCATTAGCAAATCACCGCAAAAGCAGTTCTTAGTAATACAAGGAATATTTAGCTTTTTCTGGAGGATAGGCATTAAAATACACGGATGAGGTTTTGTGAAGACTAGAGGTTTGTGCTGTGTATTGGGGTTTGTGTTTCTAAATTGTAAAGCATTTTAAACAAATGTTGCCATCAATAAAATAACCTAAGAATAATTGTAAAAAAAGGTGCATAGTAGATATTTTTTCTTTATGCCTAGAAAACCAATCCCATATTTAAAAGTCCATTAAAAAGCACTTTTGAAACTTAACTGTTTTACACAGATAGGGAATTTTTCTTTCTGTTAAGAAAATACAGTATCCTAAGATATGAATAGACTGTCTTCTCTTAACTTGTCACTCACTGGTGCAAATAGCTTCACATTCATGTCTTACAACTTGTTTCTACTGAATTTCTTCTTGTTTCAATTTGCCAGCTATTAAGATAATGTTACAGATTCATTATCATGTGTTCAAATAAAGCAAGAATTAAACAAGAAGGCTGGTTATCATTGTGAAAGAGCTCAATGGAGTAACAAATGAACAGATTAATTTTTAATATTGAAATCATTTTTTTAGCAGACACAATTTTTCTCAGAGAAAAATGTAAAGTTCCAGCTCTACCCTTGAAAAGAAATGCATGTGTTGTAACTTGACATTTATCACCCACATCGTTTTTAAACTAAATTATGTTCAGAATTAGGCAGTGTGTCTTATATGAGATGTTGTCTTGTTAATATTTAGGCATTGGACGGTTTCCTGTTTGTTGTTAATCGAGATGGGAACATAGTATTTGTGTCAGAAAATGTCACACAGTATCTGCAGTATAAACAAGAAGATTTGGTTAATACAAGCGTTTATGGAATCTTGCATGAAGAGGACCGGAAGGACTTCCTTAAAAACTTACCAAAATCTTCAGGTAATAAAAGCTGACTTACTACACTGTTACTAGGCTGTTTGAAAACAATGAGAAGAACAAAACAACTTGTAATGGAGAACCTTTCAAAATAAATTACTTATACAAAGAATATTTGACCATAGAAGTGTGTTAATCCTGAAAAGTATTCCTGTATTGTTACTAAAGCACACCACCAGAAAGATACGTGCTGGAATTTCCCACTGTACTTTCGGCTTTGCAGTTTGTTTACCTGTAACTTAAAGCAAGGATACTGAAGGAACACGTTGCCTAGAGTCACAGGACTAGCTGAGGGAACTTGTTTTTTAAATATGTGAATGACTTTTCAGCTCTCCTTCAAGTAACTTGAAGTGTCTGGAGGTGTCATGTAAGGGAAAGAGTTTTTTTTACTTAGTTCTCAATACTACTATTGCCAAGGTATAAAACTGATGGTATATTGAGAAAGCATCTTAGTATATTTGTTAATCTCTATAATCTAGGAACAGAGCATCTAAATTAAGAAAAACCGGTAATGAATTGATTTTATCTGAAAATCTTTATAAATTCTTACTGTGTTCTTTGAAGTGAATGGGGTTGCTTGGACCAATGAGACACCTAGACAGAAGAGTCATACATTCAACTGCCGGATGATGGTGAAAACCTCTCATGATCTTTTGGAAGATGTAGGCAGCCACCAGGATGCACGTCAAAGATATGAAACAATGCAGTGCTTTGCTTTGTCTCAGCCAAGAGCTATGATGGAAGAGGGGGAAGGTAGGAAATTTTGTGGAATTACTGTGCACAGAAGAAATCTCTAAGTAAAGCTTTTTGGTATTTGTTATGTGTTATGAAATGTTTTTTTTTAAAATTTGTTATGTTCTGCAATCCTTTTTAAAGTAGAAACAAAATGCAAACCCATAAATTCTTATTGTTTTTACTTCCATTTTAACAATGAAGGACACTTGAGCTATTTTGTTAGATGCTTTAATGGAATCAAAGAGGAGAGAAATTAACGAAAAAACCCCATTATTTTTAAAATACAGATTTGCAGTCCTGTATGATTTGTGTGGCTCGTCGTATCACAACTGCAGAAAGGGCATTTCCAACAAATCCGGAGAGCTTTATTACAAGACATGATCTTTCAGGTGAGAAATATACCCAAGATGAAGGTATGAAGTTATCTTTTTTTTTTTTTTTTTGGTCCATGTGTTCTTGTTTTAAATAAATCAAGTATGTAAATAAATCATGTGTCTGTAGCAACTATCAGACTTCATACTGAGAAGTCCCAAGCGGTTTTTGCAATGCACCTCTGTTGGCAGTGGGGTATAATAACAACTGTGGGACACGTTTTCTGTCTGTATGATAATATACTATTGTTTGGCAGCTTCTATAAAGCGTTACTTTTGTTTTAACTTGGCAATGTTTCAAGTGGATGTCATTGTGCTTTCCTTCACACATAAGAAATATTTTAAATCATAATGAAGGCTGTATTTTTCTACAGTATGTGAGCTAATGTTTAAAGTGGTTTATGCTGCTTAAATTGAAATACTTATGTAATCTGGCTTTTTGAGGTGCCAGTTAGTGTTTGTGATGTACATTTGTGGATGTAGCTGGTCAGTATTTTGGAAATTTTATTGTGTATGCATCCTTTGAGTGCCTGTAATCAGAGACTATAGTCACTGTTTTCTGAAGCTCCGGGATTAACCTGTGGGTGTTTAACTTCCTCTTATTCAATTACCTAAACCGCTTTTAATATTGATGTTTTAACAAGCAGCATCATATTCTCACATAGCAGATGATTCATAAATACAACTTCTGCATACTCAAAATTTGGTGTTAGGCTCATGAACAATTAAAATGGTGATACTGGAGCCTTCTGAAATGTACCATATTTATACAAAAGGATTTGCATAGTCATAAAGAGTTTAACTTCTGTATTTTCTTTCCTGTTACAGGCAAACTTGTCAACATTGATACAAACTCATTACGGTCTTCCATGAGACCTGGCTTTGAAGATATAATTCGTCGGTGTATTCAGAGATTCTTATGCCATAATGATGGACAGTCATGGTCAAACAAACGTCACTATCATGAAGGTAAAAATCTGTTTCCAATGTTCGTCGTGCTGCTTCTCCTAGTGGCTGCAATTTTTCTGAATTACAAAAATGCTGAATTCTACCCGTGTTCATTTTTCTCATATTTTTGTTAGTGTTAATTGGTGTGACTCATATTTACAAGCTGAAGGAGGATAACCTTTTGAGAAATAAGAATTCTGATGGAAGTTACTTGGTTTTTCTAATGTGTCTCTTCTGACAATTTCTCTGGAAAATATCAGATACATGATCTGGGAGCCTGAAGTAATCTGCTTTTCTCCAGATCGGTATAGCAATGACAATGACAGCTGCATTTCTGTAATAACATGTAATCCTTAATTATTATTAGCTTGTTACCTTTGTTTAACATTAGTTTGACTTTCTTTTTATTTTAATACATCCTTTCTTTTGTTAAAAGGGCAGCTCACTGAAAGTGGTAAAGTTGTGCTGGTGCCCTTTTCGTATTCGAGACAAAAGAGTTCAAAATATTGTCAGTGTTCCAGTGTTAGGTATTTTCTAATGCTAATTTGATAACCTTGACAGATAAAGTGAAGTACAGCCGCTGTCTTCAGTAAGAAAGATGACACTTTCTAAGTTTTTTAAACTCTAGTCTTTTTGAAGGATTCACAAAGTAATTCAGGCAGAGGAGATATTAAATAAAGAGAAACTCATACTGGCAGAAAATTAATTTTCCATTCCATTGGAAGTTCTTCAACTTAACTGGTTAAATAAATCCTAAATTAACAAGAAATCTGGAGCTCAGATTAAAAGCAATGGTTTCTACAATTTTTTTCATTGAAATGGAACTTTTAAACTTAAAAATACTTTGAAGTTTCATTTCTGTTCCATATTAATTACCTGTATATTTTAGTGCAATTAATAAAGTGTTGATTAGTCCTTCTCCCAAAGGAGAAGCCAGGGAAATCTATTAACCTAGCCTTGGCAGTCTGGTAACAAATGTAGAACTTTGCCAGCTGCTCACAGGGAGCACAAAATACTGCAGCATAAAAAGAATCTTGTTTGCTTTTATGTTCCCTCTACAAATGTAGGAGAAAATGTGGAATGCTTCCTTTTTCTGAAAGGAAGTATTGTGTGCGTCTCTCTTTTTTGTTTTAATCTTGAGCAAATGAAGGGTAATCTGTTAAAAATCTGTAGAGTGCATATTAATAATTCTTGGGTTTTAAATAGGAATTGTATTTGTTTATCTCTTTTACAGCTTATACACAAGGTCATGCTGAAACCCCATTGTATCGGTTTTCTTTAGCCGATGGTACGATAGTGACAGCGCAAACAAAGAGTAAACTATTTCGAAATCCTGTAACTAATGACCGCCATGGATTTGTCTCTACCCACTTTCTTCAAAGGTGAGATCAGTGGTACCTGTTTGTCATTTAAGAGTCATAGCTGTTACAAATATATCTGACCTTGAAGATACCTGGAAAAAAAAGTATACCACAATATTTTATCTTATGAAAACTCAAACAGAGGGGGAATAACTTGGGAAGCAGAGTTGCAAAGCATAGAAATAACGGTGTTAACCTAACACTGACAAGCCCAACTTAAATGTGTGGCAGAAAGACAGTCACGCTCAGAAGAGAGGTTCTTCCTCTCCTTTCCTGCATGGAGCCTGTATTATGTATTCATTATTCTTTTGGGTTAACATTTATAAGGGTGAAACACTGAAAATAGAAATGCTCAGTTACATGCTTTATCTTACTCTTTTTAATTGCAGACCAATTAAAAAGATAACAAAACCCCCTCAGATGCATCATTGATGACTCAAAGTTAAATGTACCTTAAATAGCATTTCCCATGACCTGTTCTTGTTGATTACACGAGTAATTGAAATGCCACTCTGGAGGGAATCTGTCTGCTTCTGGCATTAAAGTGCCTCCAGATGCTGAAAAATGAGTAGCTGAGATGGTTCAGGGCATCATTAGTGTGCACAGCAGAATGGTGTCATGCATTCACTCAGGAAGGGAGTAAAAGGAAGATGATGTTTAAACTGATAAATCTGACTAATGACTGTTGATGAAAGCCCTTTGAAGGGATGATACTGTGTATGTACTTAAAACTCAAATCACCTAAAGGGCCAAGCACTTCTGTAATGAATAAATGAGTGGCACGGTTTTTGTGGAAGTTTGTATTCTCACATCTCTTCTGGAAAAAATACTTGGAAAATTATTTAATAATGATATTCTGTGTTTGTGACACTTGATTCCAAATGAGGTTTTAATTTGTTTTCTTGGGGTTTCTGGGGATGTTGTTGAACTTACAGAGAACAAAATGGATATCGGCCAAATCCTAATTCAGGTGGGCAAAACATCAGAACGCCGGTGGCTGGAAACACAAATTCTGTTGGTGGTTTGATGAACATGTCTCCTGGCCAAGGGATGCCGATGCAGAACAGGAGCTATGGCATGGGAGACCCCAGTGCAGTGGGGCAGCTCAGCAGCACTCGATATGGAGGCCCTGGTAATATGGGGCCTGTGAACTCTGGACCAGGAATGCAGTCCTCTGCTTATCAGAACAACAGTTATGGGTTAAATATCAGTAGCCCGCCACATGGTAGCCCTGGTTTAACTTCCAACCAACAGAATCTAATGATATCTCCTAGGAATCGAGGGAGTCCAAAAATGAATTCACACCAGTTTTCTCCAGTTACAGGTATTTTATTTTTGCTGTAAATATTTTTGCTGTATTTTGTCTTTTTTTTTTTTTTTTAAAACTATGTTTTCACGTTTTTATCTGAATTCTATCTCTCATCATTTTAAACATTTCTATATGACCTTATATGTGTTACTTAAACATAGTGTACTGAATTTCATTGTAAAAATGTATTTTAAAATAATTAACTCAATGTGGCAGTCATACATAATCCAAAGGAAAAGTAGTTACAGACAGTACCGTAGTCTAATAAGTTTGATTTCTGTCGTGTGATACAGGTATGCACTCTCCAATGGGCTCTGCCAGCAACACTGGCAACAGCACTTTCTCCAGCAGTTCTCTGAGTGCTCTTCAAGCCATAAGTGAGGGTGTCGGAACTTCCCTTTTATCAACACTTTCTTCACCGGGTCCAAAATTGGATAATTCCCCAAACATGAGCATAGCTCAGCAGAGTAAAACCAGTACCCAGGACTCCAAAAGCCCCTCTGGTTTGTATTGTGAACAAAGCCAAGTGGAAAGTTCCATTTGCCAGTCAAACAGCAGGGATCTCCTTAGTGAAAAAGACAGTAAAGAGGGAAATCTGGAGACACCTGAAAGTCAGAGAGGACCATCTGAAAGCAAAGGGCATAAAAAACTGCTTCAGCTACTCACATGTTCTTCAGATGAAAGAGGCCATTCTACAGCATCGAACTCACCTTTAGACTCAAATTGCAAAGAATCTTCTACCAATGTTACCAGTCCTTCAGGAGTTTCCTCATCAACATCTGGAGGGGTATCTTCCTCCTCAAACATGCACGGGTCGCTCCTGCAAGAGAAGCATCGGATTTTACACAAATTGTTGCAGAATGGTAATTCTCCTGCAGAGGTAGCCAAGATCACAGCTGAAGCTACTGGTAAAGACACGTATCATGACACTAGTAATACAGCCCCCTGTGGAGAAGGCACTGTCAAACAGGAACAACTGAGCCCAAAGAAGAAGGAAAACAATGCTTTACTAAGATACCTGTTAGATAAAGATGATGTTAAGGACCCGCTTTCCAAAGAGTTGAAGCCTAAAGTAGAAAGCGTGGATAATAAGATGGGACAATGCAGTAGTTCTACAATTCCTACTTCTAGTCAAGAGAAAGAGATGAAAATAAAAACGGAACCAGCAGAGGAGGTACGGTATAATGTACAATGATGGTAGAGAAAAAACCAATATTTTCTTATTACAGTGAATGGTGAAATATACACACACATACTAAAAAGAGCGTTCTAAACATTTCTGAGACAGTTCTGGGCAAATGGTGTGAAACTATACACTCAGGTTTTATTGTAACTGAAAAAGCACAAAGAGAACTACAGGATATGTATGTAACCAAATCATACCATACCAAGTTATGGTATGATTAAGGTAGCATATATTTACAAATTATTCCTTAAAATCAGATCTTTAACATCTGCTATTTCACTTACCATATGTTTATGGTTTATTAGGAAGTGGAGCTGTACCTGCCTCTGTAATTTGCAGTACAATAGCAAAAGGTAAAACATGATATAGTTTTGAAAATATAAACAATACACAAAAATGTGTAATATTTAAAGTAGCTATAGATTGGTTTTAGTTCACTCATTGGTTCTAGCACTCTTTTTTTTCCTTAAATGAGGGAAATACATGTATGTTCAGCATTCAAATAAATGCATGTATATTTATTTGTTTCAGTGTTTCCAAAGTTGATATTCCAAGAAATGTCACGATAAAGTAAACTATATAACCAAGCTACAGCTTTTCTGAAAGCAGCAGTACACTTGTTAGGGACAGCTATTATTGAAATTATACAGTGTAGAAAACATATGTCTTGTATTTAGTTCCTAAGTCACAGTTGGAACTGCCACAAAGTAAATAACATTGCTCAGTATGGCAGAGTTTACTGAAAACATGTTGATATCTTAGAACTTGGATTTCCCAGGTCAGTAATAACTATGTAAATAAAAAATCACTGCACAATTTTTATGTTAGCTAATGGCTGGCCATAAACGAAACACCTTATAACATTTTTTTGAGTACTACTCATGGAATAGTCACAACTGTGTAATAGTACCCAATGTATAGTTTTGGTACCTGCTCCTGAGATCTAATTAACGTATTCAGATAAGCTTCTTTTGTGAAGATATGGATCCACTACATGTGCAATTCTTTTTCTGTTAAAACTGCATCTGATTTAAAGACAAATGTATAAAGAATGTTAGGGCTCCAATTGACTAGAAAAACCTGTGGGTACTTTTCATATATTGTGTTTACCAGTGATCAAATTAGGCTTTTTGTGTATGACAAATACATTATTTATCACTGAATGCTACACATTCTTGACATTGTTTGCTTTCATTAGTGTTTTTGTCTTTGTAATTTGTGATGACTGAAATGTTTATCTTCAAAGGTGCTTTCTGTTTTATTTATGTGTACCTCTGGTTTTTCCTAGTTCTCAAAATTAGACAAGCAAAATACTCTAAAAAAAAGTAGCTAAGTGATATCTGAAGTTCTTAGGAAACAAAAAGATAGCCCAAGGTACAGTCAGTGAACTGAAACATTTGTCTCCCAGTTATATCTATTAAGATTAGTGAGGAGTTAAATAAGAGCTGAAGGATAGCCATATGATAATACATAACCTTGCTATTTTACTGTGTCTTTTTCAGATGAGTGGAGACTTGGATAATTTGGATGCAATTCTAGGTGATCTGACTAGTTCCGAGTTTTACAATAATGCTATGTCTGCAAATGGAAATAACCTTGGAACAAAGCAAGCATTATTTCAAGGAAATGCCCTATTGGGTAAGGAATTTAATCTAATTTCTCTTTGGTTTTAAAATTAGGGTCTTCTAACCTGATGTAAACATAATACATCCTCAGATCCTTAGAGAATACTTTCTTGATCTCCTGTATCTTCAAGGACAAATGTAATGCAAAATGGCTAATTATGCTTTCCTAGGCTGTTATGTAAACTATTAGCTGTCTTGGCAGCTCCCCTCTACTATATACACAATGAATAATGTTAACTTCAGTTCCTTATTTTATGGTCAGGAAAAATGTTCTGTGAGTTGTAAATTAAAATTGAGAATTTTTGTTCTTTAGAGATGACTAGGGAAATAACACGGAATGGGTGACAAGCTTTTGATTTTCCACTTACTCTGTGTGTCATGGCCTGCAAATTCTTATCAGTAGCCCTTCTCACCACTGAATGCCCTTCCTTAGTAGGAAGCTGAGTAGGAGGGAAAGATAACCTTCTAATAGACCAGTGTCATTGCAGTTGTCACTTCCTTTTGTAACGTCAGTCGTGTCTTGATTATATAGGGCAACCTAAGGAGGTGAAACATGGATCATGAAAAATGTAGAAGCAGGTACAAGAACGTGTAAGGCCACTGACAGTATTGGCTGTGGAGCACAGTGATTTCTGGGTTAATCAGTCCATGGAGCACACTGTGCTCAGGAGCACACTACATCTGGATTCAACTTGTTCAGAACCATCTGACTTGTTTCTGTCTCTGTGTCAGAGTTGTCCAAAGGCTGAGCAGTCCACTCATATGTATCAAGGAGTCTGTATTACCAGCGTGTTTCAAAATGTTAAAAACATAGACCATTACAGAATTTAAATTAAAATGAACCTTTTAATGGTTAGGTCCAAAGGGAACTGCATTTGGCTTTTTCTGTAAAAGGTTCTACGTACTCAAAATGGGATTTGTGTAGTAAGAACATGAACAAAATAGCTATTCCTGGCTTGTTTATGGTCAAATATATGTGCCCATAAATACATCAGACTTCTTTTTTTAAGTCATTAATGGTACTTTCTATTTAAAACATAGAGTTGCATGCATCTTTTAATTCTTCAACAGGCGTGAGGAGTCCCCAGTCCGTGCCGACTACTCGCCCACCCTTCACCAGAGCCATGTCTTTAGACAGCCCCGTGGGCTCGAGTGCTCCAGGGAGGAATGTCAATGCCTTCTCCATGTTACAAAAGCAAAACCTGATGGGTGGAAGTCCAAGAATGATTGAAAGCCAGGAAAATTTTGGAGCAAATCTAGGTTTGTTGCATACAAATAGACCTCATTGTAAAGGAAAAAGCTATTATGTAAAAATTGTTGCAAGATTATAATATGCATTTTGGTTAGAAGAAACCTTAACGTTAAAGTGTATTAATTTTGCTATCAGCATATAAATACTTTTTAATTGTTATTCCTGCTTAAAATTATAAGAACATAGCTGTTTACTATCTGTGTATTATTACCAGTACTTTACTTTTGTTTAGTAGTTAAATTCTTTTTTACTATCTCAAGTTTTGAATTTAACATGTTTTTGGTAAACAGAAGCAAGAGCAGGTCACGACTGCCGTCAGCCATTAGTATTTTAAAATATATTTAGATTAATATAGTTGTTTGATGATTTAGAACTTGGTTTGGTAAGCTTTAGATGCCTTTGTAGGAGTTCAGTGAATTGCTCTGTCCCTGGCAGATGGGCTCGTTGGTAAAACAGAACAACGTCCCCCAAAATAATTCTAAAACCAAAATATGTAATGTATTCTAGATAAAAAAGTTACTGTATTTTCTGCTCTTCATTACAGCAAGTGCTCCCAACAGAAATGTAGCGATGAATCAGCATCAGGCAGGAGACTGGGGTTTGCCAAATTCAAAGGTGAGCAGATTGGAACCGACAAGTTCTGCTTCGATGTTGAGAGCGGGACCCGAGTTCAGCACGTCCCTCCCCAGGCCCTCGGTGGGTGGCTCCATGCCCGGGCTGCCCGGTCGCTCCAACAGCATTCCTGGGACACGGCCAGTGCTGCAGCAGCAAATGGTTCACATGAGTAAGTGCTTTACTTTGTATTGTCCTACTTAGCACAGTCTCACTGGTTCCTTAGTACACATTCATCATCAAGATCTTCTCGGTTTTGGTAGAATACTAACTTGTCATCCAAAGGCTTTTTGAGGTAAAGACTGTTGCTGCTCACTGACTGGGACATTTGCTTATTTTTTTGTGTTCTATTTGTTTTCTTATGTTGATATCTATGTGTTTCATGTACAGATAATTCATGCTGAGTCTGCAGTTTTTTTGGGAATAATTTCTCTGTATTTGTTTAGTACAGTACTTCTCTGCTAATTTTGAGGAACTAAATGCCATCTATGATTATATTTGAAAATACCCATATTCTGATTAATTTAATTTTATGTATGATATAGGTGTTTTCTTGCTCTTAACTTCTTGGCTTCTTCTTAAGTATTTAAAAATTCTTCTCACGTGGAGTATCCAATTAATATAAACCCACATTGCAAATACAGGTTTTCTCTCTTCATGTTTGCATGGGAGAAAATAAGCTGCATGTCTAAAATATGAAGAGAGCCTTAAAGCCTGTGGGTTTTTTCTGTTCTATATTTCTAACAAAGATGTAGCCTAGAGCCATGTCCTGTCTCATGTGCCAATGCTGGCATGCCCAGAAAGGGCCGAAGTAGACAATGACATTTCTTTTTTCCTTTCTTATCATGGGAGGCTGTATGGGCTGTTACCAGTTCTCTTAGACAGACCTACTATTTCAACATTACATGTGGATATAAGGTTGATTAGGTAGAAATTTGTTCAGTCTTAATTGAGTCAAAATTCTTCAGCTTAGCTTCCTTGGAATCGTTATTGCTAGGTGATTCCTACAAATATTGGGAACTAATGGGATGGACACAAACTTTCCTGTGTAGTGCTGTATGTCTCTGAATAGGCAGAAGGAAGGCCATAGTCCCAACGAGTAAAATGTAACATATTATGTACCTTCTGTTTCTTTTGGTTTTCACCTGTTTTGGAATTTCAAATCCCAAATGTTGATGCTGTCACCACGACAATGTATGTTTCATAAACTTACAGCTTTTTGGCTGTAAAGTTGCTGTGTCTTTCAAGTTCCATTTTTAGGGGCTTAAGGATTAGAAATAGCAATTCTGCTCTAACAGGGTAGCAGCTCTAGATCACTCTTATACTTGAATCTGTGGTCTGTTATATTTCTGAAATGATCTTGTGTGAGTTTATGTATGTATATACTTTAAAACATGCTAATGGAAAGCTCATGAACCTGCTTGACGATTTGTGTGATCATTCACAATGCTTTATGTGAACACTGGGAGAGTAAGGTGACACCTTTTGTTTTTAAAAAACACACAAATGTTTTCCCTTACAGGGCCAAATGAGATGAACATTGGCATGGGGGGGAATCCCTATGGACAGCCAGGACCATCTAACCAGCCGGGATCGTGGCCTGACAACATGCTGTCCATGGACCAAGCATCACGGGGTTCACAAAACAGGTAGAATTGGGGAATGTTTTAATAAGTTTAAATACAACTGTTCACTGTTTGTCAAAAGAATTTAAGATTTGGGAAAAAAATTAGTGTAGCATATGCAGTGGGGATAACAAATTGGAGTCAGAATCTGTTTCCATTTCTGCTGATGGTATGACACTGGGTATCTTTTAACCCAGCTCCACAAAAGGCATTGCTAACAAAATCAATCAATCCTTGCGTTGGGAGGCACAGAGAAAAGAGGTGTGAAAAACTGAAATCATGTCTCTGTGGTACCTGCAGAAACCAGGAGAAAACAGGATTTATGTGTGTTCAAGGATACATGGCAGTTGATCTGACATTTTAGGACCTAAATTTGGGACTTAAATTCTTAAGTCTTACTTTGGTCCTCTGGCTGATAATAGTACTTCATCATCTCCAGGTCAAAATATTATATAAAAACTAAGTATATGCCTTCATAGTCCATAATGGTTGTAATGTTTTTATATTTATAGACAATTAGTTAGAAACTCTTTGGATGACCTCTTGTGTCCGGCACCAAATATGGAAGGCCAGACTGATGAAAGGGCACTGTTGGATCAGCTGCACACCTTGCTGAGTAACACGGATGTCACAGGTCTGGAAGAAATTGATAGAGCATTAGGAATTCCTGATCTTGTAAACCAAGTAAGTAAACAGAGATTTTCGCCATTTATTTTCCAGAAACCTGTATTATTTTCTTACATGTAAAGAAAGTGAAGAATCCCACCTCACTCCCTCTGTCTGCTCACTTCCTTGTCTTCATTTTCCTAAATCTGCCTTTGGAAGCATCTACGTTATGGAGTGATTCTCATTGGAGAAACTCAGTATTGATTAAATTTCTTGTGCCTTACAAAAGCATAAAATGGCAGTTGCTTATCTAACTTTATTGTAATATGCCTTGGTATACAGATTTTTTTTGGGGGGTGTAAATCATTACAATTCTATAAGCAGAGAATTTAGTTGGGTTTCTTTAGTAAACTATTGTCAATGGAGCTTGGGTTGTGAAATATTTGCCTGGCAGTGACGTGTTAGTGAATAAGACGCTTCGATCTCCTCCAGTTCCAGCTTGAATTTGCATGGCCAGCAAATAGGAAAAAGAAATTCTAGGAGTAATTTGAACTTGCTAAAACCCACAAAATCACACTGTCATTTGTACAAAGAGCAGTTTAAAAGTGCAGAAGGGCTTGAATAACGATACTGGTCTGCCTGTGTAAGCAGTGTGCATCAGAACTGATTAAAAAAATTATTATTATTAATAATAACTTTTGCTATTTCATTTGTCTGGAGACAAAACTAATAGTAATCCGTCCATGCTATGTTCTACCCAAGAAACTATTAGTAGTTGTATGCTGTGTTAGCTTTATTGTTTCTTTCGGAAATCCTACTTTAAGAATACACTGCTAGTGAAAACACTTTTGTATCTGTTGAAGGGACAAGCTTTGGAACCCAAACAAGATTCATTTCAAGGTCAGGAATCTTCAGTTATGCTTGACCAGAAGCCTTCGTTATATGGTCAGCCTTATCAAGGGCAAGGGGCAGCAATGCCAGGAAGTTTTAGTAACATTCAGGGACAACAGCCAACCTTTAATTCAGTGATGAATCAGATGAGCCAGCAGAGCAATTTTCCACTTCAAAGCATGCATCCTAGAGCAAATGTGATGAGACCTCGAACCAATACACCAAAGCAGCTCCGCATGCAGCTCCAGCAGAGGCTTCAGGGGCAGCAGGTAATCTTTTGCTCCTGCATTTACACTTTCTTCTTGTTTCAGAATGGAATAAGGTGCACACTGAATTGTGTTGCTTCACGAATATGAAAATTGATGTTACAGCAGATGATTGCAAGGACGGATCTTTCATTTTGGCAGTGCTTTTCACACTGAGTGCCTAACGGCTGTTGGAGTGAAAGAACCTTTATTAAGACAAGAGTTTCTCCTTCATCAGCCTCTTTAGCTAAAGATTGGATCGGTTCCTGCAGCACACAACATTATTGCTACTTAAAACAGTACTCTTGCATGATGTAGCTCTGGATGATCCCTTTACCCATGTTAGGATTTAGTATTTATTCTTAATGTCACTGATAGCATTAAATGGACAGCTGTGTTTCTCCTGTAATCAAATGTTACTTCTTTTTCATTGTGTTTTCTAATTTGGGCTTATTGAAATATGGGTTTGCGTTCTCATTTATTGATTTGATGTCATTTTAGGTATTTTCTTAGGGTGAAGTGTGAGAGAGTAGATACAGCCACATAGATCTCAAGCCTGGGTTGAAAGCACTGCTTAAAAAAATGCCCCATGATTTCATCACTGTGAAAGCACAGTCCTGATATCAAATAGAATGTACAAATAGAACTTGGAAATTGAGATAGTGCTGTGTGACATGGAATGGCAGTGTTTAATCCTTGGGAAATACTGTGGGCTCTCCTGGTTGGTCTGTGACACTAGTTCAGTCTGTATGGCTTTGGGGTTTTGTGATGGAGAGGGAAGGAGGCAGAATTTTATGATTTTAAGCAAAGCACGTGGTTGTGCCCTTCTCCCCAAAACACGATTTGGAACAAATACAGTCTGCTATATATTAATTCTTAAAAAGTGCTAATTTTGAGGGAAGAAACAAAAGCCAGTTAGTTCTGCACTGTCTGGAGGGGTTTTCCTCCTGTGTGTGTTTAGGCTGCTTAACCAAATAGTTTGGTACTTCAGGTACGTCAAATGCTGCAAAATTCAACCATTGCACTTTAGGATTTGAGAGGTTTGTAAAGAATTTTTTGGAGGAGCTGCCATTCCTTTGTTCAGATACCGGTATTTTCAAGCTAATAGTGCTAAAATGTCTTTTTCCAAGTTTATGAATCAGACTCGTCAAGCGCTTGAGATGAAAATGGAGAATCCAGTCGGTGGTAATACCTCAGTGATGAGACCAGTTATGCAGCCACAGGTGGGATCACAGGTAAGTAATTATTGCACTAGCCACCTCAAACAGGAGATTTTTAGACATGTCTTTTACATGTCTGTTTAGAATTCTGACCTTTCATGGTTCTACAGCATTCCTTTCTGTTTTGTTTTTTTTTCCTCTGTACAATTAAAAAATGGTGGGTATTTTTAACCTCTCTTATTCATGAGGTTTCAGAGGGATTTGTTCCTTAGATTATGCTATCAATATAGTGTGCCAATAGTCTTTTCTATGTAGGATGTGACAGATAATCTACTTTACCATTTGTTTAGCACTAATGACAACTCAATGAAAACCTTTGCCTGATATTTTGATAATTGTGCTGGCTGTGGGTTTTCTCAACTTTCTGTTCTGGTAATGGATATGCTGGGTCTTGGAGTTAGAGTGTAGGTGGTTTGACTGAAAACATGATTTCATTTGTAAAAGTGTTTTCTAATATGATTTTTCTTTTCTTTGGGGGATAGCAGCAAGGTTTTCTTAATGCTCAAATGGTGGCTCAACGTAACAGGGAGCTAATAAGTCATCATTTTAGACAACAGAGGATGGCAATGATGATGCAGCAGCAACAGCAACCTCAAGCCTTCAGTCCACCACCAAATGTGACTGCCTCAGGAAGCATGGACAGTGCTCTGACAGGCCCTCCAATGGCTCAAGTTCCTCCGCAGCAATTCCCTTACCCACCTAATTATGGTACTAGTACTAACATTTTTGGTTTTGTCTGTCTGGTTTTCTTTTCCCTATCTTCATTTATTATTAATCTGAGCTACCTAAATATCAATTGTTCTGAAAAATGGAAAATACTTCTACAAAAAAAAGCATGACTTTCCCTTCTCATCACTGCAAGAAGATAGATAAACTAAAAGTACTGGGTGATGATAACTGAAATATATTGTCTGTCCTTTGTCTTTTAAGGAATAAGCCAACAACCTGATCCTGCGTTTAGCAGAGTATCGAGCCCTCCCAACCCAATGATGTCATCAAGAATTGGACCCTCCCAGAATCCGATGATGCAGCATCCTCAGACAGCAGCAATGTACCAGTCCCCTGAGATGAAGGGCTGGCCCTCGGGAAGCATGGCCAGGAGCAGGTGAACTTCTCAGTTATAACCTATAGGTCAAAAATTGTCTTTCATTTTGTCAGAATGTGGAACTACATTAAATAGCTTGTAGCAGGAAAAGAGCTTAGAAGAGGGGAAAATAATCTCTCAGTGTCTACGTTGTCCTTGGTCCTGCTCTGGTTTAGGAAATAGACTGATTAAATGTCACTTACACTTAGCTCCATTTATTCATATTGGACCTCTGCAGTCTTTGTAACTAGAAGCAACATTCAGTCTTTGAATACTCAGAAAATAACTTTGGGGGGAGGAAATAGAGAAGTTCAGAATAGTATTACAATGGATGGTACGGCCCTAACAGAAGCCTTCAAAAGGTTACAATAGGAAATGCGCACACATAATTCTGGGCGTATCTAAAAATTCAAAATTCCCTTTAGGAGGGAAATCAGTTTCTACATTAAACAGATATTTGGCAGAAAAAAGTAATGTAAAAGTAATTTTACCTTTCACATGTTGACAGCTGGTGCAGGGAAGGCAATATATCAATGTGTAAATCTCTTGGAAAGTAATTTTATTTGTCCTTTTGTGCTTCAGTTCTTTCCCCCAGCAGCAGTTCAGCCATCAAGGCAACCCCGCAGCGTACAGCATGATGCACATGAACGGCAGCAGTGGCCATATTGGACAGATGAATATTAATACCATGCCTATGGCAGGGATGCCAATGGGTCCAGACCAGGTAAGTTGCACATAAAATGTGATGAAAAGAACTGTTGACTCTTTTTTTCCATTGACTACAATTTAAGCCATTACTCTGGCACAATCCTGTTCTCAGTTATCCTGTTTATATCTGTGGGCCTACCATTTGTATGTCCCAAGAGACACCTTATTTTTGATGATATTTAACTCAAATCCATGATAAACCCAAGCTGTGTGCTGTGATTAGCTGTTGACTTTGAAGTATTGTAGGTAGGATCAAGTCTTAAACTGCACAAAGGATGCTTAAATACTTCTGAGCCTGGAAAAACCCCACAGAGCAAAACACAGAGAATGTGAAAAGCATCTTCAGCAGATGTAGAAGATTATATTTAATATCTCTCATGAGTCAGACCAAGAATCCTGGTAGCACAGAATCCTCCTTCTGGCAGAAGCTGATGATGGTACTTAACCTTGTAATACCTTACGATAGCTTGTGTATGAATAGCAACTGTGGAAAACCTAGGCCCGTTAATTAAGGGGAAATGAGCTACCAACGGGCACTGCAAAGAAGGCTGGAATACTAAATACACTTTTGCTGTAATCTTTCCACAAAATGCCAAGGGATGAGCAATGTAATACCGAGATAAATTTATTCAAGTAGAAAGTACCTTGTGAAATTCTGTCTAAAGTACCTAAGGAAGCAGCCAAAATAATCGGAGAACTTCTGGAGGATAAGTAAGGTATTGGGGGGCTTTGATGTAACAAGTACCTTTTATAAAGAAGGGAAAATGAAGGGGAAATGTCAGATTCTCCAAACCCTCATGTCACAGCAAAAATACCCAAATAACATGTTTAGGAAATTCTTGGACAGTGTTTCTTTTCTACAAATTTATCTTCAAAGCAGATGCTATCTCCTGCTTAGAAGTTGACTGTCAGTACTTTCCTCTTCAAAACGCAGTATGTTGGACAGTTTTTTCAGCAAAGGTATTTTTTTATTTTCTCTGATGATTATTTCTTCTTTTCTTCAACAGAAGTACTGCTGACACCTAGAACCATATCTTCAAACAAGAATGCGCTGTATTAACGATGCACTAGTGTTAGAAAGGAAAGCTACGCATTCTTCACGGCAACTAGTACTGGCCTTACAGAAATAAGTGATTTTTCTTGTTAATCACCATGATGTCCTAAGTTACGTCACTCAGAGGAAAAAAACAAAACCCCAACAAAACCCATGTTAGTAGAAGCAGTCTCTGTATTACTGTATATTGTGGTGTACAAAAAGGTCATAAATATTTTTGGCGCTCTGCCTCTAGCAGTGTGAATTTGGCAATGGTGTTAGTGGATGTGATGGGTGGCCTCCGGGTATTCCAGGTACACCTCAGCCATTTACTGTTGCTATCCAAAGCCCTTCAGCTACAGGCAGACAAAAGTGCCTGGAGAAGTCACGGTGATAAGAATTTTCTGATTTCTCTAGTAAGAATATCTGACAGAGAATGTAGTTCCTAGCCTTGACTATTTTATATTAATTCCTGAATATAAATGCTGCTTTTAATCTCTTTCCCCCCAGAGTCAGGATTTCCCAAGCAAAGTAGCAGTGCAAAATGAATTGGCACACACTAGTCCAAAATCCTGTCCGTTGAATCCAAGGGGTAAAAAGAGAGAATAATGAATTTAAATTATTTAAACACAATTATGACTAATATTTACATATTGATGTGCAGCTGAGTGCACTTTATAAAAGACTATATAATGGATTAATGCAATATCTTTGATAAGGACTTAATATGAAGGTAGGGTGTACTCATGTTCCTTCTCAAACACAATCTCTTAAGAATTATTTGAAAAGACTGCATAATGTAATGTTTTCTGTGTGTGGAAATTAGAGCAATAATCTTTCATCTTTTTTGAAAATAACTTCAGAAAACTCAAGGCAAGGCACTGCAGTCTGAATCAGAATTTTGCAGTCTTTTTGTGAATTTTGTAAATATGATCTTTAAGATAATGTATTATATATATGACTTTTGTAGGTCACTAACTCATTTTTGCAGAGTTTGTGAAGCTAAATATTTAACAAAATTGATTTCTGTAAACTCAGTGTAGTTGAGGTCCAAATAGAATTTTTTTTAATTAAATTTAATGACTTTGAAGCTGGGTGACTTTCGCCCACATATTTCTCTTCTTTGGTCTTCAACACTTCATTTATTTTTACATCTTTAACATAGCTTTTTATAAAAGACCAGTTGTTAAATGCTTTCTCCACCTGTGAGCACTTTGTTACATTTCTTTTTACATAAGGCAATTTGACAAAAAGGCTCTGCATTGTACCATGTTATGACTTGTCATCACGGTCGTGTCTTTCTATAACGTGTTGCCTTTTCAGTTGATGAATCTGGATTGTGTCTTTTTTGGTCAATTTTAACAAACTTTAAATGTTCTTCAAAGAAAGAAGTTTGTCTGTTGCAAAGTATTTGTTGTTACATGACATCCAGAAACCTTTAAGGATATTAAGCCACACTTTAACCAAATGTTTGCACCTCATTGGACTGTTCTAATAGTAATGAATGTATTTTCTAAGCAGGTTTCTCTCATATCAGTATTTAAGTCTGGTTACAAATTTATTCATATTATTTGCTGGTAGGTGTTTCCCCCCGCTCTCTATTTTGGTTCCTTGAAATGAAGATCCCTTTGCAGTTTTTCCAGTTTCAGGCAGTTGCAGGAGTCAAACCTCTGACCTTCCATAAGGGATGACCCCGCAGTGTTTAAGACGTGTGGTGCTTTTGTTCTGTTGTTCACTGTGTAATGGAAAACTGACTTCTCCCAAGTGAGTAAAGAAAAAAATAGTCTGTGTTCTTGATTGCTTCTTCTTGGTACTGTCAGCAAGAGGTGGTTTTATCGTTTGGAATATTCAGTGATCTTCCATTTTAATAGAAATAACTTTAGAAATATTCTCAAAGGGTTCATCCTTAGCATACAGCCAGTTGTGTTCCAAAGGGAATGTAGATTCAGTCGATCTACTTTATGCAACCCCGTCTCTCCAGTTAGTACTGAGTATCTAGACAAGGTGATAGTATTTATTTGAAACCTTCACTCCAATTCATGTGTGTTTTTAATGCAAAACTTTTAAAAGCCTAAAGAACTTTTATCTTCTTTTTTTATTTCTTAGAACATACCTATTTGTTGTGTAAGTGCTGCCTACTGAAGCTGAAAGGCAACTATCCCTTGCTTTTTATATCAAATCAGAGTAGAACAATCTTTATATTTTTGTAGTTGTTCATTATATTGATGGAAACTACAAACCCTGGTTGCTTTCATTAGGTGAGCTCTTAGATATCTACTACTTTATACATTGTGCCCTTTTAATTTTTTTAAAATGATTCTATTTATACATCTATATATAACTGGTACCTGACTGATGTTATAAAAGATCATCATTTTCTCATCTGTCTTTAGAATGTTGGAGCTTTCCAGTACCTACTTTTTTGCTGAATCCAAAGATTTTTAGTTTAAACTTGATTACGGGGGGAGGGAGGAATTTTTTAAATGCATCAATGACATCTCTCTTGGCAGCACTGATCCTAAATGCTGCATTGAGTTTGGAAATCTTACCTGCTGCAGTAAATAAAACTGACCTTGAAATCTGTTGACATTTAACATCTCCGCCAATTCTGGTTTGGTTCTTTAGCAGCAGATTTTTCTGAATGTTTTTAAAAAAACACCCGTGTAACATTTCTCACTGGTAAGAGAACAATTAGCTAATATAAATTAGCCACCTCCCATCACTGCTGCAGAACAAGCGGCTTTTTGCTACATCTCTGTTATTCTTTTCATCACAGAAACCATGTTTTTATAAAATTCATGTGTAGTATTTTTTCCAATCTTGGTCTAAAATACTGCTTTTTAAGTTAGAAAATCAGGACCATTTTTCAGTCATAAGAGAAAAACTATTTGAATGTTGTACCAATTAGCACACGTTTTATTTTAGAATTTATGTGCAGACTACCAGATGACAGAATGATACAGCAAGTATGAAACCATGTAATTCTGAGAGCAATATTTTAAAAAATTCTCAGGAGAAGGCATACAGTATTGAGAATTGCATTTAAGTTTAGTTTACATTAAGTATTGCTTGAAATACCTGTACCTTTATGTCGCAGAACAGAAAAATCACGGGGACTGATTTATAAAAGAGTTGGTTGTAAGGTATTACTGCTCTTCTGATTTTTGTGTTTGGATGTTAATAATGATGTAAATAAAGGTTTCTATTTAAAATCAGAACTTGGTGACAGAGTGCAGTAGCTGTCTAATTCTTTAAGACTGATGACTGTATCCTGGAAAGGTCAGAGAAAACCCTGTGCTATTACCGAGTAAAGCTGTGTATAGAAAATGGTTTAAATTTTTTTTTTAGTTGGCTGTAAAAGCAAAGGGAGTAACAACTTAGACCTTCCACCTGTGAGACCCATTTAGCAACTAAAGCTGCACTAACACGGTGTGGAATTTATGTCTTTTTCAACTTCAATAGCAACAATAGTCTTCAGCAGCGCCGCAAGGAGAAGAGCTGGGAGCTTCCCCCATAACTTGGCAATGACCTACCTTTATAAAATAACAGCTGCTTCTGGCGTCACAGACACCACTTTGTATAAAGGGAGATGCTGACTCCTCAGGCCTCTGACCGATAGCCACAGCAGCAGAAGCACTGGCCACCCAGGGTTCTGACGGTCACTCCCTCACCCTGTCAGAGACTACAGGCTGGACACAAAATAAAGGTAAGTACAAGTTTTTTTTAAATCTAAGCCAGAATTATTTCTCCGTGCTCCCAGGGAAGGGTAGGCAGTTAATGCTTTTCTCTGGAAAGCAGCAAAAAGGTGTTTCTATCAGCAAGTTTAAATTTAGTATTTTTTACCTATTTGTATTAATCCAGATCTCATCATCTGGCAGGTGTTACTTTTATAACGCATGAAATCTCTACCAGGTTATAAACAAACTCTATGGCTCAATTAAGACAGACAATCATGTATTAATTCCATAATTTAAAAAAATTTGCAAGAAAATGTTGGGAAGTGTATTTGCCTTATTTATGTGTGATACAAATAGAAGCTGAAGCCCCATTTTACTATATACTGCGTACAGTGAAAGACCCCGCTGCCCGCCCTCCCTCAGCTCCAAAAGTAAGAAGTTAAAGTACATTTATCAAGTATGGTTTGTGCTCCCAGAAAAATTCCTTGGATTTCATAATGTGTGAAATCTGGAAGGGCATTGAAATAAGTTCTGTGATGTATTTTCACACTGTGTTTCTAGGAGTGCGAGTGAAGTTGTTTTGGAAGGAAGTACCTCTTTGTTAAGAGTGAAGGCCACAGTTGGTTGAGTCTGTCACGAGCTTCCTCCTGCATCTGCCTTAGAAACAGGTAGCAGATTAATGTGAAAAAAATTATAAATACAAATATCACTGCTAGTGCCTGTACTACAATGTATTTAATAATGTCTTTATGAAAATACTCAAATCAGCTCTGTACACTGTGCTTCTGTAGTAAAATGATGGGTTTTTTCCCTTTAAAAGCCTTTAAACAGTAACTGTCATTCAGAACATCTACTTTTTTGTAGACTGAACTATAACTAGATTGTTCTTTATTGGCTACAAGTATTGAACTTCTTGGAGCTGCCTTTTTAAAAAATAAATGTAAAAGTTACACTACTAAGCAAATACTGCTTTCTCAAAGGAATTGTTTTGGTTTTGAACATACAATATAATATTACCACATAAAAAAACTTCATACAAATCTGATTTCATTAAAATTTAAGATGTACATTTACTGAAAATTTTCAGTACTTTTAAAAATGGATAAATTGTGAAATGTACTATGCAACATTAAGTAACATTTTGAGAAATGGTGTGTGGGCATTCCACTCTTTTTATTAACAAAATTCTTCACAACCTGAAGGAATTTATTTTCAAACAGTATATTGATCAATATTTACACAACCCCTCCAAAAATCTGGCGTCCTGTTAGTCAATATTTTCTCTAATTTTCCTAGAGGTGTCAAATGGATGGACAAATAGATGTGGAACTAGACTGTATCCTCAGAGGAAATCTGAGAAATACGATGGCGTTGAGAATATTCAACGCTGCTCGCTTCAGTTCCTGAATCTCTTAGAAGTTCTTTTCCACCATTACCTTTACCCCAGTTAGAAGCAAAAGTGTCCATCTTTTCTCAGTCTTGCTTTAGAGTTAGACTTGGCTTTGAGGTTTTTCTCGTGACATCTGAAGTTGAACTGAGAAATGTTTTAAGTTTCCTTCTGCGGTCTGTGTGTCGCTGTGCCCCCCGGGCTGGGAACCCTCCTGGGGCTGCGTTTCCTCCTCCCTCAGCTCTGGGCAGTGTTAGTAGTGTCCTTTTGAAGGAAGATGCCTTTGCAGCAGGTGAGGTATAATCCAAAGCAAAAGCAGGTGCAATAGTGGATTTCAGAGACCTGTATTTCTGACAGCCTTTCCCACAATTTCACTGCTTCTATTTAACTCACCAGTGCAAACGTTCTATCTATTTCAGCCTCAAAGTCCAGCCACTCCTCCAGGCTCACGTGAGATTCTTCTGAAGTCTTTCATTTAGTCTGTACATGGATTCAAGTTCTGGCCAGTTTGTATCCTCATGGAGGTGCAGCGGCTGGGGGAGGTTACCCCTCCCATCCTTCCCACAGTTGTCCTCTTTAAAATAAAACAGACAGGATTTAGTGTGTAACATTCTAGTAGGAAGCAGTTAGAAATACGTTTTTAATGGTTCCATGCAGGGAAGAACAACTGAAACCCTGTGGGCCACCTATAAAAAATATAGCAGGTGTCTCACAGAAACAATCCAACTATGTTTGAAACTTCAACCTGTACAAAACTTGTAGCTCATTAATTCTCACTTCATTTTGGTTCTAAAGCCAGTCAAATATTACTGTTAAATAAGCAAATAAATCCCCTTGGAGGAGTCGAGAATGCGAGACCCTGCCTGGTAAGGTACTTGTACATGGTTTTTCACTGCACAATTTGGGACCCCCTTAGGATTTTTAACAAGCCTCAAGCCTGTGTTTCAAGGGAGAGAGAGACAGTAACTGGCACAGCCAAGGTAACTATTTCTCATGTCTTTAAATTTGTATCTCACCTTTGGGCTCTGGCAAGTTGTTGAGAACTGAATTATAGTCTTCAGGTTTTAAAAGGCAGTTACGTAAGCAAAAAGCAATCATCTTAGATAAAACAAAATGCACAGCTCTGTCTTGTGGTCTAATTACTGTTTTAACTTGCTTTTTTTTGCTCACAGCACACGATGCTGTGGTTGGATAAATAGCAAGAAAACACACGATACTCTTGCTGAGAAATTACAGTCAGTTTTGCTCTTTCTGGGTGGTGTGACAGACCACTAGGTCCCTGCTAAAGGTTTAAATTTAGATAAAACCTCTATAATGGTCTCTAAATTTTACTGGCAGTTAACCAGAACTAGTTTCTTCAACTGAGCATCCACCTTTGCTCAAGTTTGAAACTGCCTTGACCTTAATGCTCCTGGATTCCCAAGAAGATGTACCAGGAAGTTTTGTCCAGCACTGGGTGTCTCTAATCATGACAGTAGCGTATTTCTTGCATAATTTAGAGCACTTCCTACGTAAGCATTCCATGAGAATAGATGATGATGTTAAAAAAGGTGCTGCATGCAAGAAGAGAAGTGAAGGAGATGAAGGTAAGCAAGAGCTTAATGCTTTTGGTGAACTGCTCCCAACTCACAGTGACTTGGCAGATGATGGTCTCTTCACATCTGGCCACTTTCGACGCTGAAACTGCCTAATTTTCAAGTAGCAAAAGGAGAAAAAAGTTAACCATCACCAAGAAACCTGCCAGCTCTACAGTCTGAAAGGTGAGGAAGGAGAGAGTTTAGCCTGAATTTTGACTAAAAAATTAGAACATGCTGTAACATTGAAATAGAAATAGCTCCAGTGTTTCAAAGTAACGGCACAGAAAGATCTCACAAACACCCTTTCAGGCAGTGTCTGTCCATGTGGTTCCAAATCCCACACTCCTTTAGCAGGAAGGTAGTACTTAAGAAGAATAATTTAACTATTTGTTAAAAATGTACCTGTACTGCTCGTAGCTTCCATCTTTAAGTCCTAGATGAGGAAAAATGAACAATGTTACCAACCATTGCCTGCAACAGAGTAAGATATCAGGTAAGGCTTAATTTAAAAAAAGCCCAAAATCCCTAAGAATATTAGCAGATGAACGTGTGTTGCCACCCATGTTAACTGGAGCTGTTGGTTTTGTATTTAATCCCTTAGTCTAGATAAAATATTAAATTGGGAATGATACCTCTGAAACTCTTCTGTAACTGTCCTTCAATGGCATATTTAAACGCCAAAACCTTTTGATTTCAAAACGTACAGCTCTGTGTGGTACAAGTACCAAGGTGCAAAATAATATTTAGGGTTTGGTGGACCCAGGCAAATAACAGTGTTTTGGGGGTGGGGTGGCTTCAAGCTCTAAAGGCTATGATTTTTTTTAAAATAGCATTTCTTATGTAAACTTAATTGTACTAAGGGGTATAAGAAAGGCAGTTTAAAAAGAAGAAATACAAGTAACTGTACTTTTTGGGTTCTATCAAACATTTAAAAAGATTTTAAAAAGAATCACAAGTAGTATAAAAATCAGATCCATTGAGTAGATCCAGAGAAAATTTAAGGATGAAACCAACCTAGAACAAGAGTAAAGGCCCATTTTGCTGTTTGGAATTTGACTCCGTAGTGACAAGAGCACATCTTTTGGTAGCACAACGCAGCCCTTCTTAGATGTGCTTTATTTCACAAGCTCCTCCCAGTAACACAGGCAGGGGAAAACCAATCAGCCTCAGCGCTACTGTCCTCTTTGAAGTTGCTGTGATTTACAAGCCAGCTGACCACAAGGCTGCACGGATCACACTGTCTCTAAAGAAGCAATTCTAGGAATTGTGCCTGCAGTTGGAAGGCTGGACCTCAGCTGCCAAAGAGGCTGCCCAGAGAGGTTGCGCTGTCTCCATCCTTGGGGGATGGGCGTGGATAAAGCCCTGAGGAACCTGCTCTGGCCTCGCAGCTGCCCCCGTGCTGAGCAGACTTTTGGACCAGAGGGACTCCAGAAGTCCCTTCCAACCTCAGTTGTCCTATGAGTCTATGAAGGTGCAAGGGGCTATTAGGGAATTCTGTCCCTCTTTCATCAGTTTTGTTCCTTCCTCATCTCCTTCTGTGTCTCAGCAATACCCCTCACTCTACCATCATTCTTCATTTAAGAAACATCACATAACACAAATGGAACAAATACAACTATTTGAGCAACGCAGCCTCCAGCCTCTGCAGGACATCACTAAAATCCTTTTGACTGATACATAATGGTTTCATAATGGTAAGAGCGAGCCCCATTTCCTCTGGGGAGTTTCTGAGAAAGCACTTACCCAGATCCATGTTCCTGGTTCTTGGATTGCACTGTTTATACCCTTTGCAGCTTCTGAGCTCCATGAGCTGGACGTGCAGTTGATTGAGAACGTCTCTGTCCAGCGTATTCACTGCATTAATTAGCTGCAATAAACAGGGGTTCTTATTAGTAACTATTGCTCTGTAGTGTGGTAACTTTCATATATGGAATACGTGTGGTTTATTTGTAACAGGAAAGAAGCCAAATCATTCTGTGTTCAGTGATTTAGGCGTTACCTACATCCCGCACCAATTCTGTGCTATCTCAATTTATCATCAGCAAGGAACAATAATGCATTTCTAGAGCTGCTCTACGATCAGGTACCTGATACGGATCGGTATTGAGATCAAAATACTCCAAAAATCCAGTAGCAAATTCACAAAACAGGAAGTTGTGGGTCTCATTGATTGTCCTCAAACACCAGTATGTGTTGTTGTTGGCACTGGTACAGGCACAGAAAGGGCCCACTGCAAATGGAAGAGTTACAAAGACATAAGGTACACGCTGCTTTAGACACTGTTCATTACTTTTTGTTTATGGTATTGCTTTATTCATAGACACTGACTGTCTCTGACTCCTGAGCTCTAGCACAGAGAATGCTCCAGCATCAGCCTCTTGTTCTGTGCTTAGCTAACCTCACGGCATGGCCAACTTAACCAACTCTCTGGCTGCAAAACACCCAGATGTGAGGTATGCAATATCTGTAGGGTTTTATTTGCAGTTGGTTTTGGTTTTTACTTCTTTGCCTTTTGTGCAAGGATAATGCCAAGGCAGAAACAGAGATTATTTAGTATGAGGAAGGCGGCGTGGCTTTGGCTACGTATCTAATGATACCAGTAACTTGTAGGAGCCCAGTTTCCCTGCCCAGCCTGGCCTCTACCCGCCTGCTTATTACTTAAAGTATCCTTACATGTCCACAGGGGAGCTGTTTGCCAGTGCTGGTTGTCGTGGGTGAAGCAGGTCAGCCCGGGCATGCTGCACGTGTCGTTGTTTTTGATTCTCTTCAGCAGTTTGCGCAGTTTCTTCTTCCGTCTTTGCTCCCGAAGCAGCCACAGCCGGTCCTTCTCCTGTAGGGCTTTCCTGCACACAGGAAACATTAGTGTCAGACTCTGTTATACTTGAACACACCTACAAAAAATGAAGCAGCTAATAAAATAAGCTGCTTTGAGGGAAAGAAAGAACTGGTATTTTTTTAATTAAATGGCTTCTATTCCAAATGTCTCTGGATATGACTCCTTGCAATTCAGTGTCCCTGAAAAAAATAAAAAGAAGCCAGAGTGGCCTACAGGCTCACCTGAACTCTGGGATGGGATGTTTCCCAAACCAGGAACCTTCTCTTGAATTTACAAGCATTTCCATATGGCCTTGGTTCCTTGCCCAGGTGCCTGTGTTTTTATTCTTTTTAATATAGGATAAATGAAATACTACTACTTTGGTTTAGTTTGTAACTGGTGTGCATGGACCACACGTTGTCTTTGCATTTCTTCTTTCTTTAGGGGAGGACTTTGTAGAGTAGGGTAGATGGTTGGACTCAATGATCCCAAGGGTCTCTTCCAACCTAGATGATTCTATGATTCTGTGATTCAAAGGAAGAGCCTTCACTTACTTGAAAGGATGAAGACTGGATCCCTTGTGTCTCAGTTTGCTCTTGTGTTTTGAGTGGTAACTGGAAAATAAAACCAGGATTGTTAATGAACAACAGAAAGACAATTCATACCCCACTTTCATGCTGGATTTGGAGGAGATTAATCTAGTGTCATTTCTCCCTTCAATTTATTAATTTAATTCAGGGCACATGGTGAATACCAAGCCTGGTGAGACTGGCCAGTCTTTCCTTCCCTCCCCCGTGCATAGTGACATCTGCTGCTCTAGCGCCATATTGCAATATTGAGCCACAGGTTATTCCAGCTACAGTTTTCAGTTTTAGTTGTCACTGGTTCTTGTTTCTGTACATGGGGCAGATACAATCAATAGACTTATAATTCAGTTACAGCATTTCTTCAACTGAATAGTCGCTAATTTGTTCACATGATAAAATGAAAGCCATTTCCCTTCTGAAGGAAAGACTTTAAATCCCAGTTGTATTTCGTAGGGTTGGGGTTTTTTTCTCCATCGTTTCTAGCTAAGAGTTCCTGAAAAACTTTAACAAGATGCACGAAGCTGCCCCTGCAATACCAGTGTCTAATCTGTTCTGAGATAGGGAGGGGGTGACAGACACACACATTCTAACCGGGTGGCTCTACTGGCTGGGCTCTGTCTCCAGATTATAAGATTTTGCAGAAATTTCCTTTCTGTGTAGTTTGCAAAGTTAAAAAAAAGACAAACCCACCTTAGTCAATGGTAATGTTTTCTGTCTGATTCATTGTACCACCCACGCCAACCAGCAGAGACAAACTAAATTCAATAACTGTTATTTTCTAAACAGCTCATCTGAATTCAGTTAGTTGTCAGACTAAAATACCCTTCAAAACAAAACAAATCTTTTAAATTATTAATGCTACTGGGAGCTTTAATAAATTTAATCCTTATAGCACATTAACAGAATAAGATTGTTAAAGAACTATTTATCTTTAGTCAATTTTTTCATCTTGCCCAGACACTGGGTATTTCATTAATTAATCCGAAATGCTGAATCCTAATCCAATGCAATTCTCCAAACACTTAAACATCTGGAACTCAGATGATTAACTTCATTGATTTCAGTGGGATTATTCATCTCAATAATGCTATGCACAAATATATGTGCTTCCTCTGGTGGGCCTGAAAAATGTAACATTCTTTACATTTACTATAAAATATTCATTATAAAAAATAACTTCATCTTTACAGTACGTATTAAATAAACTCAGTTGTTACTATCAGTTTTGAAAGAGGTGGGTTATAAGACAATATAAACTTTTGGGGGATTTGCCATTTAGAATGATACTGATTTAGTTTTAAACACTTTTTGCTGTGAGTTCCCTGTGTGTCTGGTTCCCTGTAGGCCCCCTGTGCCTTGACATAACCCAAGAAATTCATCTCCAAATGTTCATGATCTGCTGCTGAAGCTCAGCTCCAGAATCCACCTGGGCCACAACGACCACAGGCCATGCAATGGGTGGGCATTTTGCAAATATTTGGCTGTAGGAGAAACCAACTGTGCAGACACCTTAATGTATAGTCACTATTTTAGTGTTACCTATTGCACTTAAAATTCACAAATCATCTGCGCTAGGGAAAAATATGATCTGGTGCATTAAGTCCTTGGTGGTTATAAAAATGTGGTTACTTTGCACCAACTGTTAAATTCCTGCTTCTCCCACGTGGCAAAGCTGCTAAATATTGCAGTGGCTGCATCCCAGGAGAGAATACATCCAGCCCTGAAGAAACCAAATGGGAGGAAATTCTCTCTTCTCCCTACCCTGTTATTCCATTTGCTTTACACACTATTCTTTTTACAACAGATTTGTGTAACACTGCACCACGCTGACAATTTGCCCTTGTGGAAAGCAAGATTTCAGAAAAAAGCCTGCAGCTTAAAATATTAATCTCTGGTATCTAACAGCAGCCTCTGCAGTACAAGAGCACGACTGACTGGTTATAAACCATGTTACACATCCTGCTACATCATCACCACTTGACACAGAGGCAATTAAACTCCTGCCTGGCAGAAGATGGGCCTTTTGTGTCTGTAGCAGCCCAGCTGCCCCCGAAAGCGCTACACAAGAATGTAGGAAGTCAGCAGCCACTTAAAAAACCTCCACATTCTGATCAGATTCTGATTCTCTCCCGTGAAGACATAAATCAGCCACGTTTGCACTCTACAAGTAATTGCTCTGAAGTACACAATACATACCTTATCTTGTTACAGTCACACTCTTCAGGTCGCTTCTTCTTCAGGTGACCTCTCACCTCCCTCAGGTTTTTGATTTTATTTTGCAGAGTTTCAATCTAAAAAAAAAGTAAAGATACAGCTTAAAAAAAATACAGCAGGATTTAGTCTTTTTCTAACCTTCTCAAACCCATTCTGTTGTCACCAAATGCTTCCTTTTTACCACCTCCCATGACTCCCAGCACTAAGCAGCATTTCCAGATTATCTGCCTTCCCAAAAGGACGCTGCGGTGGGACCGTTGGCGGCTTTGATTACAGCATGATGGGAAAGAGGAAGGTGGCACCGGGGGAACGGGAGGGCACAGAGCCTCAGGTGGACAACTGCTCCTGCTTCCATCCTGACTTCTCCTTTTGTGCTGTACAGCACGTTTGCAAAGGGAGAAAAGTTACTCAAAGGAAACTGCAGCCCTTACATTTCAGCCTGGTATGAACCTGAGAAGGGGGTGGGGAGTGCTCTGATGTCCCCTCTTCACAGCTTCTGAGAAAGAAAAGCAGCTCCCTCAGCCTGCAGGGTAGTCTTCAGTGACGTCTGGCCACATGGGATATGGATTAGCAGTTAATTGTGCCACCCACATGGTTTATTTTTAACTGCCTACTTTTTTCAGTAAATGGAAGTACTGCTTTTGTTCAGTTGAGCTCACACTGTGGCCCATTTCCACTCCGATGGGGATTACAGGCTTCTACCTCTGCTCTTTACACAGTGCAAAAACCAAAGTAATCCAGTGTGAACAACAAAGTCACTGCAAAACTGCCATTAGACACCAGTGACCATAAGGCTGGTAGAAGTCCATGGCAAGAAAAATACACAAAGAATCCAGCCCTGTCACCCTAAATTGGGAACACACCAGAACTGAGCTCTCATTTCCTTTGGCACTCCGTAATACAGCTCCACTGCTGAAGAAAAAAGAACTGGAAGAGTATTGAAGAATTGATATTGAAATTGCCCTTTTGCAAACCCAGCAGAGCTGGTCAGTTTGTCAGTGTCTCTCTGTCTGGCTACGTATCAATCTGTACAGCAAAAGGGGGGCAACAAGTTCTTACATAGGACTGTGCTGTGAATTCCTGTAATTTGGTAAGAGACTACGGAGGTCCTTGCTTTATGCTTCTCTTTGGCATTTGTTCCACCATTATCTCCAGGTTCTTCATATACACAAACCTGAAGAAAACTAATTCAATTCCAGGGTACAAGGGTTAAACACTATCAGGCAAAATAAATAATTCTGGAAGCACCAAAACTAATGAAGCCCCTGTTTGAGAGATATACTGGGGAGCGGGGCTAATAAGATGTGAAAAAGATCCAGCTGAAATTTTTTCCAGGATGGGGACACTTGTAAGTCTCTCATTTATCTCTTAAGGCTTATGCCATTTCTCAGCTGTCCCTTCAGTTGCAGTTCTCTCCTCCACTCAGCATCTTGTCTTCACAAACTTGTAATAACTTAATTATATTGGAAATATCTACTCTGAAATCAGCCAGCAAGTTCAAAAGGTTTCAGGGAGGGACACAGATGCCCAGAGCAGACAGACACAAACACAAGTCAGCACAATCCTATCAGCTCACAGAAAACCATGCTAAAAACAGGCACTGGAAACCCATGACTGATAACATCACTGACCTCATGGTCAATATGAAGTTTATGGTCCTTCCAAGCCTGCAGTGACCTGTACAGATCCGTGTCACACTGAACGGTGTCATTCTCCAGGATATAGCACCTGGGCATGGGAAAGCAAACAATGTTCATTATAGTGGACACACACACACACACACACAGAGCAATGCAAACAGCTGGTTTTAATAACACAACTCCAGGGGAGAGGAGAAGCCAGACTGGAAATGACAAGCAGAACTCAAAACCCAACATTCACTCAAGAGAAGACGCGTGTGCTGTGAGCCAGGAAAGAAGTTTGGATTTGAGCCATGGAAATTTTTCAGAAGTAGAAAAATTGAAGGAGAATATTCCTATCAAGCAGAACCTGTTGACTGCTTAATTTCTGTATGCAAATTGTGCTGCAGAGTTCTTGCTTATTCATTAGGCTGTCTACATAAATAATCTCTACTAACTAGCAAGCACAGAAAGCATTACTCAGAAGCAATTTCCCAATGCATAATTAAGTGATACAGGAGTAGGGGCAAGGATAAAGTACTTCTTTATAAGGTGAAGTACTACACCATAAAGAAAAGAAAAAAAGAAGCAAAGAAATTTTGCTCTTTTCTACAAAAGGGATAAAATTTTTCAAAGATATCTCCCTGACTACAAAGGCAAAATAACTTCTGACAATTTTAAGTGCTTATGTTTCACTAACTTATAATGCAATCCAGGTTTTAGAATTCTTTCAAAAACAAAGACATGCATGCTGGACAGATTTACGTGAGAAGTTTAATACCATGTAGTCATTTTGAAATGCTTGTTTAAATTAAAGCTGAGTATTCTCACTACTCCTTTATTTTCTTTTAACGATCTCGTGCATGTTGTCCCCCTGCCTTCTTTGCTGCAAGTGTTCTTGGGAACTCCTCATGAATTAGAGACAACCTTCCTGACAGTTTCTTGCATGGATTTGGGATTCACCCAGTAAAGGCAGCAAAAATCAATTTAATTTGTTCCAGAAGAAAAGCATAAGTCCATAGTGACTTATGGGTCCTGAACATTCAAGAGAGCTGGGGTAAGATGGCACAATTCTCTGATGTCGACCTACTCACACTTCCTCCTATTAGCGAGTCTCTAACCCTGTAAACGAAGTCAAATGGAAACCACAGATTCCAACAGCAGCTGACTCTCGTGTGTTCACATGAGCTGGTTGTTAAACAATTTAATGCGTGTAATCAATAATGATTGGTGGATTTCCCAATAATTCACAAGCGGAAATGGTGACTAAGCTAATTAAATACGTTTGAAGATACATCATTAGTCCCTAGGCTTACACACTGAGGAAAAGATTTTTAGCTATTAGAGTGCCCAGAGAATTCCCTCACCTCTCTCAGTGTTCCATTTCCCAATGCTCCTGGTCCATCCAGCTTCATTCATAACACAGATTTCCCTTTCCTAGCACTGGCTACAGGAAGCTCTGAGAGGCTGCTGCTTCCTCCCCTGGTGCTGCTGTGGAGTACCACCTGAACCTAGGTCACACTCCAGTTAGAGCCTGCTCCTCAGCCCGCCCAGGTTACCCACGGCACACGGAGATGTCCAGAGCCTGATTTCAGACAGATGCACACACAACTCCTGCCAACTCGCTTTCCTCACTGGAAACAGGCACTGATCAGTGGGTGCTCTCTCCAAAGTGCAGAGGACACAAAAGCACTGCTGTAGTTCTCCAGCAGCTTCGTGCCCCTCTACGTGACAAAATTAACACAGAACCAAAAGCTGTTGTACAGATGAGGAAAAGAATTTTAGTGAAGCCAGACTGGGATCCAAGAGGGACAGAATACACTTACCACAAGTTAATACATCCATTTAGATAAAGCAACCAATTAAGCAGCAGAAGCTTTTAGAAACGTAGCACGTGCACTCACCTGTGAGTCACTTTTATGAGGTTTGGGGCCGTGTACTCCGCAATGCCTCCGGTGCCGCTGTACTCCCCCATGTCTTTGTCTTCCTCCTCGTGAAGAACAGCTCTCTGCATCTTGTGCCTCTTGGTGATGTTTCTCGGGAAGACAGGCTGGAAGCCATCCTCTAAAGCCAAGTTATAAACAGCCCCATCCAGCTCAAGGGACACAGAGCGGATGGAGCGGTTGCGGCCGTAGCTGGGTTTGTATTCTGCAGGGAAGAGGAAGCGAAAGGATTAAGAAGGGGAGAAACAGTGTGTTACAATCAGTCCTCTTTGGGGTTCTTGGGAGGAAAAAACCAGCCCCTATGGTGACATTTGGAATTGACTGGATGACAAATGGTGTTTGTTGCAGCTGTCCTCAGAGCTGCTGCGTCGTTACCTTTAGCATGGAGAGATGGATACCTTAAGGCATGAGAGAGAGGGCAGATGTAATGCAAATGCAGAGGGGAAAAAAATGTACTTGTCCAATATCACTTTAAGAGCAAATAGCTCTTCAAAGAGACTCTGCTCGTCCCCCCAGGAGTCACTAGATGGCAGTAAGACCTTAAAAAGAAACTATGATCAAGACAGCAAGGTCATGCTTACAGACTGGCTCTCTACTGTTTTCCATTGTCTACCGTAAAATGCTCCAGCACTAGGACTCCTGCAGCCCTTCCCCAATGTTCAACCTCAGCCTCTTCTCAATTCTATGCTCTTTCTTCAAGGTAAGATACTTGATGTTTTGGGGAGAGATTAATACCTGAATCTTTACCTTTATCCACATCTCATTCTTTTCCATGCAATTACCTTCCCGATGTGCAGATCAGTCAGTGAGTTTCTACATGAAGCACGACCCTCCAGCACTGTGCCCTCCCTCAGGCTTTGCTACTGCATTTTTAGCCCAAAGGCAAAATGAAACATTTGGTACAAATTGTCCCTACACAGTAGGAGATTCTCATTGATCTTTTCATCATTACTGCTTTCCAAACTTCTCTGTCCTGGCCCGAATCCCCAGAGCTCCTCTTCTGTTTGGTCTGGAATGTCACAAATATATCCTAGTTATGGAGTCTAAATCCATATCTAAATTCCCCTACTGGACACTGGGGTCCAGCTCTGACTGTATTTCCTGCTCACTGCCATCGACTGCCGAGAGTCACTCATTACACTAAGTGTAATCATCTCGTTCCTTGACAAAAAAAGTCCAATGAAAGTACCGTGGCCTCTCTTCTCCTCCCTGCCCAGTGCCTGAGCCTTTGCTCTCTGTGTGAGGCTTGGAGCCACCTCAGACACTTCTGGAAACAATCGAGTCTCTCAGCTCCTCCAGTCACCTCTCCTTCACACAGAGCTGAAACACACAGCACAGCTCACAGGACGGGGACTTCCTTCTGTGATCTGATAAGGGGAGAACTGTGCCAACGTGCCAACCCCAGGCTCCACAGAACAGCCAACCTGCTCTATGGGATAATCTCTCAAGGCAAACAAACAGGGAAAAAAAAAGGAACGGGAGGTAGAAAACCAAAAAAGAAATATTCATGTCAATTGGCATGCTTTGGCATTAACGCAGAGTGACTTTTTGTCAAGAAGCCTCACATTAATTCCAAACAGATCACAAAAGTCTAAAAAGTAATTTGCAGACTGTGGGAAGAGAAATAAACATCTCCTCCCACCTGAAACTGGTCCAAGCCAGTAATATTCTTGTCAGCGCCACACACAGAAAGTGGAATACCAGCTGGATTGTCTGGCTTTGCACATTTTCCACCTGTGGTTCAAAGTTTATTGCTGATATTAAGCCAGGTGAGTCACTGCTGAAGGGGAATAAAAAAAACCCCAAAAGACCAACCCTATTTCAGGCACCTATTCAGGAAATGTTTGACTAAATGAGAAGGAAACTCCCATCTTTTCAGATGTAGGAGGAAGTTCCAAAAAGCTACACCCTAACAATTATATTCAAAGTATAAACTCCCATTTCTTTAATTGTTCCCTCAATTCATCTTGTTAAGCTCAGCCAACTAACAATTCACCTTCCTTCCAAGTCTAATGTGCCAATCCAGCACGTTGGACTCGGCAGATAGCTGCAGGGAACTGTCGTCTACACACGTCCCTGAAGAATGAGAAGCCAGGAGTTACTCCTCCCTTGCAGCCAAACTAACCCAGCCTCACAATGAACAAATTGGTCTGGAGTGAGACGGCTCATGAAGGACTTGCATCGCTTCATGGCAACCCACTCCCTGCAGTGCTGACTCAGCACTGGGATTGCTACCAAACTCCATTATTTTCAGAGGAAGTGGTTAAAATATTTTATAAGATCGAATATTCATCTGTGCTCTCCCACCTGCAAAGTGCACTGCAGGCTTAAGTACCAATGGCTAATTACTTATCCATCAATCCTCCCCCAGGTTTAAGGTTTACTCTCCAATTCATTTACCTGTGTACACAACCCACAAACAAAGTAGATCTGGGGCTGTTAAATATTTGGCCCAAAACACCTATACTCCCTTTTTCAAGTTATTAAACTTTGGCTTTGGTAAGCTCTCTGAGCCCCTGTGCCTCTCTGCTCCTGGTCCTACAGAAGCCAGCTGTCTCGTAGATGGTGCTGCTGAAAAGCTGCATCCTCAGTTGGGAGTCTGGAAATGGAGTCTGGAGAAGTTGAAGCCTAAGGAAGGTAACTACATTCCAGTGCAGTGCTCATCCAGCTGAGCCTTCTTGGACCACTTGACCAGTATATGCTTGTCTTTGCTGGAGCCTGATAGGAAGGACACTGTTCTGGTCCAGGTTTCCCCAGACAGTCTACAGAGTCAAACACCCATGATTTTTAAGAACTATTTTTTGGTAGCATCTCAGGCTTCAACACCGTCTAGCGAAAGCATGAACTGCACTATCCAAAATTATTATTCAACTGAATAAAGTGAGGCAATGTTGTATTAGAAAACCATAAACTTCATATCTGACATAAACATGCCCAGCCTTCGGATTTCTATTTAACTCTCCTCACATCCTTGTCACCCAAGCCTTACTGCTTATATTGCAGCCACCAAATTCATCTTTTACACTAAGATCATTTGGAAATGATAGTTCTCTCAAGGATAACTGACAAGATTATAACCAATTGTAACTCCTGCATGGCCATTTCCACAAGGCAGGAGCCTGACTGCTCGGCAGGAACGCTGCCACAGACCCAGAACTCTTGGTCTTCCCTGTTAATGCTTATTCTATGTAGGTATTTTGGATCTGATGTATTCTCCAGCATCACGACAGCAGAATAAGCCAGCATGCAAGGATTCTGCTTCTACATGTGTCATGAGGAAAATACCCACTACCAACCTCATGAATTCCTGCTTCATATTTCCCAATAACCTCTATATATTTTCCAGAATTTTGAAGAGAAAAAGCATTTTTTTCTACAAGACCAAAGTAAAATTAAGCACTTTGAAGTAAAAGTTATTAAAATATCTCAAACATCTAGAAATACAGACAAAGGTTTAGAGCTGTTTTTTCTTAGGCATTTGGTATCTAGGGATTTCTAGAAATCTTATTTTGAATCCGTGTCCTCAGATATTTCAAAGAGGAAAAAAACCACCACAAAAAACTTTCTTACATCCAGTTTCTCACAACTACCATTAAAAATTATACTTCAAATGCATTATCTTTAAAGTAGCTGATGTTCAGGTTTGGATTTGTTTGGTTTTTTTTTTAATAACAAAGAAGGTAATTTTGCTTCAGGATTGAGACTACCTCAAAAGAAAAACAAATGACATGAAAATTGGAATAAAAATGCTGTAGCCCCTTTGTACACACTTCTGTTTGTTGTTTACAAATCTGTGTGGCCCATCATCATTTCTCTACGTGCGGCTTAATAACTCCTTTAATCACATGCACTTGTTCATCACAGGAGGAGGAGATCAAATCCACAGCAAGAAAAACATAACAGACCACAACACAGCTAAAGATTTTAAGAGCTCACTATTACTTTAAACTTTCTTCCTACTGCAAAGCTTTGTTTAATCTTTCTTATAAAAATAAAAACATACTAAAGAAAATACAGAGGACACAGAAGTGCAAACATTCCTGACACCCAAACCCAGATATACCAAATATTAATGCTCATGTGTCTCTAGCATGTAAAGGCTGTGCAGGTGATTGTGTATTCGTAAACAGCCCAAATAGCACGTACATGACAAGACCCCGGTTTGCCACTGAATTTACTCAATTTAGAAAACATTTTTGCCTGCTAAATGCATTGGTGCACCTGACAACGGGTTTAGCCCATACCTACATTAGAAAGCAATTATTTTATCAAAACATTTGGTGCTCCAGTCCCTCTATCAGCAATTTAATCTGGTCTTTTAGATCACACGTTCTCACCACACATGACTGGTTTTAATTTTTCTGAGACCAATCCTCATACCCCCATTACGGTTTGCACACACTTGATGCACCTCAGAAGCAGGGCATCCAATTTAGTTTTCTGCAAATGACTGTAGATTAGAATCTGTCAAAACTCCTTTGTGCAAATCCGTCTCTATTGTGCATGATAGAAGGCAGTGATCAGGGTGTTTCCTTCAAAACTGCACCATTGCTGTGAACTAAAGCATCAACGTGGACGTGACCCTCGTCCAGTTTGAAGCTCCTGTTTTCTATTTAGCTATTGTTCAATCCCATGAACAGCATCTACTGCCATTCAAGCAGCGCTGCAGCGTGACCCCATGCACTCATCAAATTCTGAGTCGCAAACCCCAAAGATGCCCTCAGAACCACGCAGCCCAGCAGAGACTGCACTTTATGCCAAGTCTCATGAATTGGGTCATAAAAATCCAAATACACGTGATCAGTGCTCAGGTCCCCCTCTTACACACACAAGCCAGCGAGGCACACTTCCAGGTAAGCCGTTTAGAAACCCCTTGGTACGTTCCCTTGCCTTGCATTGCTTTGTGCTCATTTGTGATCAGTGTGATTTATTAGATAAGCACATGCGAAAGAATAGCCAACCCCAAATCCAAGAGTCTATGTCAATAGATCCGAGCTGACCTCATTCCGCTGCTGCCTGGATGTGGGCACAGGGAAAAACAAAGCATCTGTGGAGTCAATTATTTTACTCAAGACACAAGCGATGGGAACGCAGTCGGCAAGATCTTATCTTAAGGTGCTAAAGTTTGTGCCTTACGGTTCAATGAGGCAAGTGAGCTGAAGGCTACAGTATAAACTCTGCCTCTTCTGAGTAGAATATAGGAAAAAAAACATCATTCTGATCCCTCTGCCAGAGGGAGTAACCTTCACTTTTCTACCTCATTCTCCTTCATACATAAACTAAAGGTAATTATACACTTAACCACCTCTTCTGGCTGTTGTGAAAATAAGTTAATGTTTAGGTAGCACGACACAGATGAAAAGTACTTAGGTAAGTGTTAAGTATTATCAGATAGCATTATGTTGCCCTCACTTAAATTGTTTTCCTCTTCTCATTTAAGTGCCTTCGATCTGCTCCTGTTATTTGACTCCCCAGGACTGAACTTTCTTCTGTGGGACTTCAGAAAAACAAAAACAAAAAACCCCAATACATAATTGAACTGCTAGTTCTAGTGTTATTTAAAGATTATGTGCTGTGCCACATATTTAAACAGCAAGTATAGTTGAGTAATTTCATCCTGGAACCAATAATTTTTTTCAACTAAAAATTAGCTTAGTAGGTACTAATCAGCTTGCAAGGCAAATATAATAGGAGAAAATCAATTTAAACTCTCTGTTTGAAGCTTGTGCCAGGTCATTATACAGAAAGACTAATCTGCTAAATAATTAAGGCTCTGTATTTGTGGAGTGAGACGAAAGAAACATTACAAGTGAATAATAATTCTGTGCTGCCGTTTGCCTCTTTAATCTATAATTAGACTATACACTTCAAATATAGATGTTAGTCTGACTAAGGTTTAATACAGAGCCAGTGGAATGGGCTTTCTGAAAAAGCACCTGATCTGTGCCAAGGAAACTAGAAACAGAGTCATCCCCTTTGGACGTGATCTCTGGGTAAAAGTCAGCCTTGTCTCTGCTGACTGAGCACAAGGAAAGGATGTTAGAAGCAAGCAGCTACTGTAACAAAGCACACACACCCTTATTAAAAATAAATTACTGCAGTAATGGCTCCAAGCATTGCAGTACCTACTGAAAATTGGAGTATTTGCTGTAATATATTGTTAGCGTTTCATGGCCTATGTAAGGATGTGGCTACTTGCCACTTCAGTGTGTGTACTGCATTTCCCAGTTTTGAAAGACATAAATATAGGACCCTATTTTGGATCAAAACACTCCTCTTCCTACAGACAGAGGTATTTTCAAATCTGATTGTCCAATACGAAGCCCACTATTTCCTAGTTAGAAACACAATAAGTATGCTGATAGAATTCAACACCCATGAAAATCAGAACAATTATGTGTGTTAGTGAACAAACTCGTAATGGTCTCCTAAGGCAGAGACAGAAGATACAGTGGGTACACTTACTTTTCTTGGAGAAGAGTTTCTTCCTCCGCCCGACATGGCTCAGCTTGTATTCGTTGTCTTCACAGTTGCAGTCTTCGCTATTCCTGTTGTAATACTTGGGCAAAATATTGGAGGTGCCTTTGCTGTTGCCTGCAGCTGCCAAGTTGGCCATTCCCTTGCACTTGTGTAGCTTGAGCTTTCCACTGGCATCTTCCACACACTGCCATTTCTGGAAGAAAAATTTGGTCATTAAAACTCTGTCCCCACTGTGCTTTGTCTGATGGCCAGCTCCAGCGATCTATCGGAGATCCCCTGTTGTAATAAGCTGGGGCTCATCTATCACCTACTACCAAAACAGAATTTTTGTAATCCCATTTCCAGATAAAACAGGAACTCTCTGGAACACTCTTGCATTTGTTTCTGATTTTGTTTCTTGGAGGCAGAACAATGGGAATTTTTTAATAAAATCAATGCTAAAAATACAGAGGTGACAAGTGACGACTTTCAGAAGTGTAACTGTGGCATAAACCAAGGACCTCCAAGCCTTATCCACAGGTTTGAGAAGACTCCTTGCCTACCAGCAAGTGCGTCTGTCAGGCTGGCAGGAATCCAGGTCACTATCACACGATTAAAACAGCACCACGCTCCGGGCCTGCGGATAATCTCAGCCCCATCCCATACTCTACAAGAAGGGAAAATGCTTTTTGAAGGAGTCTCCTCCTCTTTCCTAGTTCAAATGCCTGATGGGGAGATGACGTTACCCAAGTTGTGGATTCCTTTACTGTAAAGATCTGGTCTGAGCTGGTTATCTAGACTTGTTGTACGGTCAAAGAAGAGGAACAGTCACTTCCAGGGTATAATTCCCTTCATCCTAAGGTGGCCATATAACAGAGATCAGAAAAAGGATTGTCCTGCAGAAATGCCTGTTTCTCTTCCCTGACCTTTAAAAGGGTTTGCAGGACAGGATCAGCTACAGAAGTCTGTGATTCCATGAGTTTATCTCCATCTTGAGGGTTTCTTTTAATAGCTTTTCCCATTCAACACCCTTGGGCTTAAAAAGCAATGGTGAGCTGCACTGGATGCCTGTAAAGTGAGAATCTCCTCCCTCTTCCACTCAAACTAGAGCAAATCTCATCTCTGATCTCCAACTCCAGTTACACAAAACCCGAAGTAACCTGCTTTAGCTGCCTTTGTGCTGCTGTCAGAGCTGTGCCGAGGGCAAGGGAATTTTTGCCACCTTCAACCTGGCACAAAAGTTTTACCCACTTCCCACATACATCATAAAATAATTTCACCTACTCCTTTATTTACCAACACACTATTAGCTTCAGAGCAAGGCTTTGAGATAGGCTTGGAGATACGTAAAAAAAAGTGACAGTAGCAGCTGGTACTGTTTTACGTAGAGACTCTCGGAAACACTTCAGCTTTTTGCTGAGTCTTGAGAGGCGTTTCTCTCTTTCCCTATTACAAAATCCTAAGTCTGTGCCTCCAGGACTCGCTGGAATATTGAGAATTTTCCAAATAAAAGAACAGAAAGGAAAACAGCAACATCTCCCAAGTGAGATGACATTTTACAGCAGCCTGCAGCTCTACGGGGGAGTTTCAGTCACTTCCATTCCCATCGAGAGGTGTGCCCAGGCGAGGACAACAAAACCCCAATTGTCCATTGAAACTCACTCCACTGTTTGCATGACAGCAGAGTAAGAAAACAGTGTCACTGTGCTTTTATAACACAGAATTTAACAGGAGTGAGAAGTGAACTGGCTACTTATGGTGGATTTATTTATGTCCATGGGAGACCCTCTCATTGAAAACGATCAGTGTTTTATGGTGTGTCCAATTATTTCCTCAGACAATTGGATGCCAAGTCTCCTGAGCTATAATTACTTCTTAGGTGCAGATAATGTGTCCAATCTCCAGTACAATCCGAGCCTTGCACTGATGCAGATAAACCTGGCTTAACTTTCAGCACAAGGAATCACAGAAAATCAATGAGAGATACCGACAATAAGACATTCAAACCAGACACCTTTGCATGACTGTCTTCATCTGTAAAGGAGGACACATTTACCTAGATGAGGTGTAGAACAAATTAACCTTTGAAGAATAAATTGCTGAGTCTTGATTTTATTATTTTTTTATAAATGTCTAACATGATTGATGCATAGACTGAGATTTGAAGTAAAAGTGATTTCAGTAGAATAAGCAACGGTTTCTTTTGCAATGAAAAAATGATGTAAAAATATTTGTTGCTGTTTCCCATTTCAATTCATCTGAATCTTATTTTCGAAAATATATGAAAAAACTGCATTTTCTGCTCAGTAGAGCTCTATGCTGTAGGTGTCTGATACATGAAAAATGAAGATTCAACAGAGGGCAAGTTAAATGCCATGATGAGAACTACTGTAAATAAGCACTCTGATGTGTAGCCCAAAAATATTTTTTCTCTTTTTCTTTCATCTCCTGGCAAGAAAGCAATGCTCATTTTTTCCCTCCAGGTGAACTGGAAAAAATCCTTTAATTTTTGGTGCAGTTTAAATCTTTCCAAGGCAGCAGTATGCTACAGTGAAAACATCTTAAGGTCTTTGCTGGAAGGGCACATTGTATGCATTAACAGGCCCACTGCTGAATGACTGCAGTGCAGAACTACGTAAATGACTTCAGAAGCAAACGTTGAACACATGTGGAGAAAAAAACCCAACAAACCCCAAAAAATCCCAAAGCCCCAAGCTTTTACTTATTTTCTCCCAAACAGATAATGGGCATGTGTGTGGGATTCAACAACTTACCCTTGGTCTGCTTTTAAGTACAAACAAATTCTCTAGGTCAATATCACAGCTATATTAGTTGCAGTCATTTCCACAAGATACTTTCAAACTTCGGGATGAAGGGCAGTAATTGCAAGGCAACTGTGAAAACCCTTCCTTGACAGTCAAGAAGCTTTAAACATTGTGAATTCTGGCACTTTAAATTGGTTTCTAGCACACAGCATACCATCATATCATCATGCAGAAACCTGTGTCAACCCCTGGAAGCAACTAAAATATTTTATAAGAGGTAATCACTTAAATAATTAAATCCCTATATGAAGAACTCCAGAGTGCCCCAGAGATACTTTGGCTCACAGACACAAACGATAACCATCCAGCAGCAAAACATAATTACATATAAATAGTGGATTAACTCAACCAGTCAAGAAAAGAAAGTACCCGTAGTTCACCACTTGCCCCCAACTTTTCAAGTCTTTTCTTCACTAGGCCAAAAGATGTCTTGCTAATTCAAGTTCTACAGTTTGTAATATCTGACAAGAGCTAAGTCCTGAAAGGGCGGGCAGTTGAACAGAAATGAAGTCAGTGGAAAACGCAGACTTCCCCGCAATCTTCCTCCCAGCCCATATCCAAACTCCAAAGGAAGAACCTGTCTTTCCTCCTGTAAAGCCTTGCAGAACAGCTACTCAAGCCATCAAATAAATGGCTTTTGCAATACGTCCTGAAGTCCATCAAGCTCACGTTGTGCAAAACTTTCCAGACACCTCATTTAATCATTAAAACAGTTCCAGCTGGAAATTTCCCACCATCTTCAGGCAGGCCAAGTTAGCTGCTGCGCTTCTGCTTTCTGCCACCTACTGTGCTGGGCTTGTTCTAACACTTCTGCTCCATCCCCTGCCTCCCACTGCACAGCACACGCTGCACAGTTACCTGTGTGTGCCTGTGTGCAACACAGCAGAGTCTGGGCTTTACTTTAATGGAGAAATTAGTGCAACTGAACAGAAATCTTGTACAAAGGTACACGGCAAAGGTAAGGAGAAGAGAGTTTGCAACGTATATTCTCCAGACCAAATTACCAGCTATATATATATATATATCTCAACAAGAGTAAATTAGGACTTCAGTATCTATGAAACAGGAATCTTAACAGCAGCAGCTGTGGACTGAACAGATGCCCTGTTTCCCTCCAGTAACACCATTCACCTTGAACATGTAAATGACCCCTTTGCAGAAAAAGACATGCTGTATTTTTCTGTGTGTCAAAACCCCATTATTTCCTCCACAGCACCCATCACCATCAAGTGGTTTTTGCATTATTGTGCATCAATGTCTTCTTACTGCTCTAGCAATCACGGATGTTAATTCAGAGTCATTACTTGAGGCCCCAATCAGAAATAAGTAGCCATGACCTTCCCTGTAGGATTTTTTCCCTACAATTCACTCGTTTCCCTCAGTGAATCTCTCTCAATTGACACTGTTTTCTTTAGGGGAGAAGGGCTGATCACACAAGCCTCGCTAAGAAAAGATTCCAGTTGAAACATACAACTCTCGGAGCTGAGCCCTAAATCATCATGCTGTGTCTCATCAGCTCCTCTTTTTGTTAAACGGAAGAGATTCCATTCCCTTTTACAGAGAAGTGGAAAGTGAAACTGTGTGATCCCTTAGCTGCCAGCCAGGCTCCCTCCCTAACAGTTTTAGGAATATAGGATCTAGGAATCCAAATTTCTGAAGGATAATAAAAGTCCTACGTCCCTGTCACCAACCTGACAAAAACACTTCAGCAATATCAGTCTTCTTTAGTTTCTGCAGATGCTTTCTGAATCCCATCCTCGCTGCCACACTGGATAGTGGGATAGTGAGCTAGAAACAGACTGCTTTAGTGATTATAAATATTCTACTCCCAGTCCAAACACCTGATTTATGAGTAGTCGGGATACATTTTTTCTTATACAAAACAGCACAGTTACAGTTTAGTTACTCTGAAATAACTGAAGTTACAGTTTAGTTAGCTCGTCTCCTTTGCTGGGGTTTGCTCCTTGTGTTATTTTCCATTGGGCTAATGAGGACAAACCAGCAAAACCCAGAGAGAGACACAAGCCCCTTCTCCACCAGAGGTAGTTCTGCTGCTCTTGCTGGCGGATATTACAGGTTTCAGGAAACAGTCAACCCGAAGTTTCCCACTGCTTGTCTCATACATATTACTACTACTCTGTTCTTGTTAACTGAAAATAATTGGCTCATGTCTTTTGTAGAGCATCTCTTAGATTCCTGCAGATTCCTCTCTTCTCAACTGTTGTGTTTTTTTTTTTTTTTTTTTAACTGAATATGCCCAGTTCCTTAGCTCTTCCCTACAGGTATTTTCTTAATCTTTTAAGTACTCCCCCCCTTACCCCATACCTTCTCCCAATTTATCCACTGGCAACGGATGAGTCTGGTTTCCTCTATTTCATGTCCCCAGTATATAAATAGTGCTGCCTGGTCTTCATTCCAAGGGGACATTATTTCATTACACTGAATCATGATTTTTGGAAATTCGGACCTCTGGGCTCTCAGCTCAATTTCAGTTGTCACACAGTACCTATCACTCAAACCTTAAAATTATAAGATGGACGAACAATTTATTGACAGAAAATTTGGAGGGCTTTTTAATGCCCCAAACTGTAGCTGAAGTGAGGCAGGTGGGACAACCACCTAACATGCAAATGAAAAACCAGGTATTCAGCTAAATTTAAGATTAGAATTCTATAACGCATTCATTATTAATACAATAATTGGATTGTGGTATCAAGTGGTCCCAGCTGCTGTGTTAGGTGCTGCAGAAGCAAAGGAGTGAGTGCAGCCTAAGCAGAAATTACATTGGTGGTGGAGGAAAAAACCAGCAGCAACAAAAGGGGAACTGATTTGTTTGAGGTCCCACATCGAGTCCGTAGCAGTTCTGAGACTGAAACCAGTCTCCTGACCTCCAGGTCATTGTCTTTTGAACTAAACTACACTGCTACTCACGACTGGATATTTGAAAAATCTGGGGGATTTCTTAAATGTTAGTATTCTTTCTGGCAAGTTAATTGGAACATCTACTACTCTAATGACAAGGAGTTTAAAAATCTCAGTTAACAAGAGATGCAAATTTCTTGGTTTTGTGAAGCAACAACAAGCAAAAAAACCTGTAAGTAAAATAGCCTCTGGAAATCATTATAGGCTATTTCTGGCTAAAGGAGGAAAACAGTTTTGTTAATTATAATTCTTGATAAGGAATACAATCCTTGAATAACAGCCCTTAATAAATCATCACAATTTTAATTTTCATGGTTTGTTGCCTCCTAATGTTATCAGTTTGAGGGCTGATAAAATTTTTAATGTATGAAGTTATCAACAAGTCATTTCTTGTTGCAATCACAGATTAAGAACCGGATCCTGAAAGTTGCTGAGCATGTGGAACTCGCACTGGAACTCAGGAACTCCAAAGATCCACCTAATGAGCTATTAAAATTATCTGGATTCTAGCTGGCTTGATATGCTTCACTTATCAACAGAACCAAAATTCTTTAGTAACCTCAGGTTACTAGGTACAAAAGAACAGGACAACCACAAAAAATAATAGATCAAAAACTTCCTTCCCAGTTTTTAAAGAAATTCTTTATAAAACCTGACTTAGTTTCCTAGGTCAGGCTAACAGAAGTTCAAGGCCCAGTACCATCAGGAAAGGGAGAAAAAGTAAGTACATTTTTTTACTTGTCCACCCTTGGCAGAGGGCAATAACTAATGCTGATTATGGTGACAGGGATATGATCTAGATGTAGATCCACTTATGAACTGCTGTAGAAAAGCACACATTGATCAGAATAGTTTTAATCACTGCTACACCATGCTATGTCAGAGAACTGGGGGGACCAGCCCAGTAAGTGACATACTTTTAGTTACGGTATCTTCATGCCGGTTACAAAAGAGAATATCCCTTTATGATCCTTGTACAGCACAAAGCAATCAGAGAGAAAACTGTGTGTCAAACCTTTCATTTGCACAACATCTGAAGGAAACAAAGTGCAAATTTTTGCGTTTCTAATGTTCTCCTGGTGAAAAATATCATATAAAATAATATTTTTTAATGTTATTTAAAGGAAAATTGTACTTGTATCAGATTTGTAGACAAATAGAGCTTTGAAAATAAAAAACATTTGAAAAGGAAATAATGTGAATTCAGAAAACTATTTTTCTTTACAAGTTAGCAATATTATTGTGCTATACTAGGTACTGCTAAAGACTAAATTAATACTTTTAATTTTTTTTTTCCATACATACAGCATAGATTCCCTATAGCAATCAGCAGTGCTGCAGGTATTGCATGTTTAGCAAATGTGCACAAAGTTGGCAAATGACTTAGGGGGAGATTTTGTGCAGCTGTTGTTATGATACTGTGGAGTTGCTGGGAATACTCTACAGAGCAATGCTGATATCATAATTGGCTTCCACAAAAGCACATTAATGCAGGCCGCCAGATAAAAGTGGGTCAGCTTCCACTTAACAGCCAGTTTAGAATGAAAGGCCAAACTACACTGAAGAGAAAAAATTTGTGTGGAAGCCATTAGGTACTAGGATAAATGTTTTTTATTTCTTGTGGGAAGAAAAAGCTCATCTCTTTTAAATCCTTGAATATAAATGCTGAGCTGCTCTTTCATCTGAGCCTCCAGTCACCCTTTGTTGGATGCAAATAACTAACACAGACCAAACCCTACTAACTGAAAAAGAAAACATGGCAACACACAGATTCCCATTGCACTCAGAAGAATTTACATATATTAGTGTTGCCAAAAAAATCCCACATAATGGACTCTGAAACAAGGTTTTAAACAGCCTGAATAGCCTCATCTCCATGATCCTGGTGCTCTCTTATCAAAACCATTATAGGTCAAGGAGGGTGACAGAGATTTGCAAAGGAAGAGCATTTTGTGGCTAGAACTGTATTCACAAACTTGCATGCTCACAAAGCAGAATTTTAAATTCTCCATCTCACAATTCAAAGCTTTCTTTACCTCTGTCCTTGTTTGTTCTTATTCACTCCCCTTCTGAGTGTTTGTCCTCCATTTGTCCTTCTTGTCTCCTCTCACACTTCAGATACCCTGGCACTGCTCAGATTCTCTGTGCACTGAATAGCAGGTCCCCAAAACTTCTTTGACTCAAAATAAAGAATCCCAATGACTTTAGCAGGCTTTCACCTACATTTTGACCCAGACTTCTCTTCATCTTTGCATCAGGATGAGAAAATTCACCTTTTGCACTAAACACTCCAGACACTGTTAAATGCACATTAATAAAGTGTCCTGCAGGCTCAGGAGACATCTGCTAAATAACCAGTGTATCCGTATACCATAAACTCCCCCAAGGCAGTGGTATGTTATTCATTTGGGCTCATTCTACTTACTATGCAGAGCTGTGAACAGCACCAGCAAACAGACAACACCCATTTGTCATCTGAGAAGTTACTCTTGCTTCACTCTGAAAAGACTTTTGGGTGCACCCATATTTAGGCGCAATTTATCCTCAAATAAGCACATTCATCTCCCACTATTCCTGCTGTCTAGACAGACTACTAGGACATATTCTCTAGAGCAGGGGTTAGATGGATTGAGACTCCCTTGAGAGCCCTTCCCAGACTCTAATTGACTTGATTGTTAGGCAATTTTTCCTGATGTCCAACTTAAATTTCTTTTTTGCTCAATTTCATCCTATCACTTCCAATTACATCTGACTGAACTGCTCAAAACAATTCTTCTCCTCTCTGTCTCCTGACAATGAGGATGCAGCACGCGCATTTCTTATTAGCACACCTTCACTTCAGAATTTATTGGCAATTCTGAATATGGAGTTGACATTTTATGCCCACTTCTTACAGATGTCAAAGATATTTTATTATCCATGGAAGAAAACATAAGCCTGTGAATGTGTGTAGACAATACAGAGCCTTCCCCCTTTCTTCCATAACTGAGACATGTGGTAATTAGAGTAAGAAAGCCTGAATGTAGCTAAGTTACCTTACGCAAAGAGACAGCTTCAGTGACAACATGGACTTGGAAAGTCTGTCTTCCCCTCTGTTCTTACAATAATGTTCAAAATAATTGGGAAGATGAAGACAAAAGGAAGAAGTTGAAACATCTCTCAAAGGGAAAATACTGATGGAAAAAGAAAAGCTGTATTTCCCCAAACTACTTACTGGATGATGCTGTAGCAGAAACAATGACTTTTCCCCCACTTTCTCAAAGAGCGTTGCAAATTCAAGAAACAATGGCTTGCTCCCACCCATCTAAAATTTCAGCTCAAGACATCTGATGACAATAAACTACTGCAGTTCAGTATTTTTAGGAAGAAAAGGACATTATAAATCTCTCTGTATACTAAATCCGACAAAGAAGCCACAGGAGGAAAAAAGCATCTGGAAAATGCTTATACATATAAATTGGATCCAAACACCTCAGGAACAATGGCCTCATTTTGCAGGTGCACTGAGCGACATGGTCGGTAAGAGCCAGAAGCAGGGATTCTGGCCTCCGACCGCAGAAAATGAAATGCTGTAGCCTCAGTAGCCCGTTACTATAGCCTTGGTAAACCATTCAGATTGCGTCTGCAAGGAGGGTTATAATCCACAGACTGACTTATTCTGACAGCCCTCTGAGCTACCAGGATGTGAGGTGATGCCAGTCCAGTAACAGACACATTAGCATCTACCTTCACCCCTTTGTCCACACGTCCACAGCCAAAATGTGTTACAGTCGTTGGAAGGGGGTACTCCGATTGCTACCTGGATGAGAAAACAATGGCACAGTCAATTTTGCCATGTTTCCAGAGAATGAGAATCCCCCCAAGAAAGGAGAAATCTTCCCAAGAGTGGAGCTGCTGGAGATAGCTTTGCCCCGCTTTTGCACTGCTGTAGTAAATTTGCAAAACCTTCTGCTGTGCTGAGACCATATATTGATACTACCCTAAACTTTTTTCCTGGATTTCTTCTACATAACTCGGATCTAAAGGGAGCATAACTTCATATCTGCCCAGAACAGTTATGCAACAACAAGAGAAATAACACGTGATCAATGAGCTTTGTGCCCATCTACACACAGACTGCCTGCAGTCATAACTGCATGTGTGTTCTCACAGAACATTTTTGTTAAGAGGAGGGATATGATGCACTCACAGAATGCTAGTTTCCCAGTATTATAATGTAATTCCAAATAATAACCACAAAATTAGTTAAATTAAGAATTCAAAGCAAAAGGAGCTATACGTATTTGGAGGAGGGCGATCCATTAGGTTCATTGTAGCTTCTCAATACTAATGAATCCCAACCACATTCTATTTGGGGAATAAAATGTTAAAACAGCATAGGCAGTTCCCTTAACAGTAGTCAGGAATCAATACAGAGGCACTTGAATCAGCAAATTCCTGACTGACACTCAAGTTCATAAATGCTGTAACACAGTTTTGAGCAAAGGCCATAGAATGAACCATTTGATTTATAAGCTGGCATTGGCGACAAGGTGAAGGACATTGTCAAAGTTAAGGTGTTAAGCTTTGCCCAACTACAACTGCCTACTTTCAGTCAGGGGTACAACATCCTACCTGGCCAAGCTGTTCACAAGCCGTTTGATACTCAGCTCGCTGACAGAGGTCTTTCACACGCTGGTATTTGGGTAGAAAGTTTTCTTCTTGAGCATCTACCTTCTCATTCTCCCTCTTATGCAGCAGTTTACTGGGGGATGGGGGGTGGAGAGGTGTGGGAAAAAAAAAAAAAAGAAGACTTACTGTTGCATTAATATTAATTCCAAGATATACATACCATTTGCTGAGAAGACTCAGAGGAGTAGGTTATCTGCCAAGTCCATAGCATCACTGCTGGCCAAAACTTAATAGCCCAGTAGAAAGTAGCACTTATCATCATCTCTGATACCATAGAAGTTATTCATATCATGCTCTCAGGGAGTGCACAAAAACACATAAGCCCAAGACAGTGTGTTTCAGGTTTGATTGGCAGGCAGTAACAGCAGTTGCTGTGAAGAGACCGTATCCTGCTCTTTGCAAACCCTTATGCCCCATGTTAGGTATTAAGGCAGAGGCACAGAGGGAATGGCCAGCAGATGAACACACGGAGAGGAAAGGCCTTATTCATACTCCCATGATACATGCAGGAGGGTGGGGGGTGGGGAGGGCAGCTGCTTAAAAACGGAATGCCTTTCCATCTCTCAATCCAAGTAAAACTCCCCTTCCCCCACCCCAACAGCACATTTATGCAGGCTGTAGGCAAAGGCCATACATCCCCTCCTATCACACAATCCCTGCCATTAGGCACACTGCAGCCCTGTCCCTGCTGGCACTGCTAAATGGTTTTAGGTCCGTGGTAGAGTGCTGCTTTGGCTTCAGCTATTCAGTATCCTTCTATTTAAAAAGACTGGGCTCTGTGATTAACACTTTCCTTACCCTCTTTCTACTAGGAACGAGTCCCTCCACACCTTCATCTTTTTCTTTAAATGGAACCTAGGAGGAAACAGGCAGAGGAAGAAGCGATTCCCACAAATCTAGTAATCAAGCCATGCCCCAGTTTTCTCTCCCACCCCCAATTCAGATGAGAAACATTACATATAACTGCACAGGGGGACATCCAGCTTTATGAAGCAGGCACATATGCCTCTCCAGCGCAAATCACGAACAAACATAGGACAGATTTGTTCTCACAGGGACAAAATCCACAACAGATTCACACAGCACAATATTCCAACATAAGCGTGTTTAAGGCACAGAGGATTAACTGAATTGTCCTTGATCACAAAGGATCACAAATTAAATCAGGATTTCCTGACTCCAGTTTGGGCTCTTAACTTGCACACTACCCCCAAAGTATCCTATTCTACAGCAGCTGCTCTCTTCCCCCTCTCCCTCCACCCAACTACTTGTAAAGCAAATCTCTTTCTTCCCCTTTTCTGCTCATTTTCGCTAGCAAGCATCCAGTCTAATTCTCTTCCTCAGTCTTTTTCCAATTAAAGTATTGATGGAAGGTCTCAAATAATTACTGCAATTCTGAGTGCTAGCCTGTCTTTATATTATAGCCTAATACCCAACCAATCCCTTTAAACTCAATTCTTCTACAATTTATTCAATATAGAATCATAGAATGGTTTGGGTTGGAAGGGACCTTAAAGATTATCGAGTTCCAACCCCCCTGCCACGGGCAGGAACATCTCCCACTAGTCCAGGTTGCTCAAAGCCCCACCCAACCTGGCCTCAAACACCCCCAGGGATATGAAATACTTTGCTACAAATGATGCCACGGAGACATTTAAAATCTATAGCTCAAGTGGCTAAAGACCTTCGTGTGCAGCCCCCTCACTGCTACACAGATTGCATTTAGTATATCCAGATGCCATATGTGCCACATAGCCAGTATATGAACCTGACAAAATGAAAATAAATAACTGAAGTCAGTCACATATTGCCAAATAGGTATACAGATTTTCCAGTGAATGATGTACTCATATAGATGGTAATTTTATTTTTCTTTAAATTTGCTGCACGTTGCTGAACACTTGCTCCGTCTCCTGTACAAACACATGCATATTTACACACACATTTCCATTTCTTACCTATTCACTGGTCTCTCAGAATCCAGAAGCTTTAGAATTGATTTACCATCCATATCAGATGGAATATCCAATCCAGCAATATCTAGAATTGTAGGTGCAAGATCAATATTCAACACAATGTGAGGATTCCTGAAAAAAACATATACGAGAAGCTGGTTTAAAGCCTACGCGATGATACCAAGCAACTCCAGCTCTTCCACAGAGACCAGGGATTTGAAAAGGCTTATTTTGTGACATCTGCAAAGAAGAAAAGAGGACACAATCCAATTCCTTTCCATGAAGGGAATTAAAATGTAAAATACAGGGAACTTGCATAACCTCAAGAGGGATTAATACAAAGATTTAAAACTTTAGCACAGAGCATTTTTGAGAAAACAAAGTAGTTCATAAGGCAAAGTTAGTTAATTATTGCAAAACACGGTTCAAAAGTCTTTCAAAACACGAGAAAGCATTGGAAAAACTCCTTGGGTGTCTTAAAGAAGCAAAGTGTTTGCCAAACATGCTGATGACTTTATTAAAAAGTAGATTTGGCAGGTAGCACATGCTTTATCTGTTTCAAATGGTATTGAAGTAAGTACATCAGCTCATATCACAGCAAGCATGTTCTGAAGAGAACACGAGGAGAAATATATTGCTAGACGCTACAGTAAATAACTAAAAGTTGCTGTTAATGTAGAGTGTAAGGTAGAAAAAGGAAAGGTATCAGGAAAGAAAAAGCAGAGAGGTAACACGTATGGAGACAGGAAAAACAAAAAGAGAGAGAAAATAAAAGCACAGCTTTAACTGAAATAAAAGCAATCTTCCCCAGTGCAGTTATGCATTCTGCGACGAAGCACGTCCTGTTACTTAGCAGAGTCTGGCATATGATCCTCAGCCACCACAGGTAACAGGATAATATTTGAACTTAAACTGATTTCAAAATTGGTAACAACACTGGCATCAGCTCCTGAGTAGGCCCCAGATCCCTTGAACTGCCACAGCTGAATATGAGTGAGTTCATGCATCGGAACATCTGGTTGCACAGCCTGGCATTCAGCAGCCAAACGAATGCCCAGATTTCTAATCCTGTGACTTGGTTCTACCACGGGTCTGGTTTTGCAGTAGTGTTTTCAGTTTATATTGAACCTTACAAACTCATTTCAAATATGTCTAAGACAGCCAGCATTGTGTAATTACTTACAATATTACATATATACATACTGTTTATTAGTTGTATACTAATTCTTTTCCTTATTTTTTTTTTTTTAAATAATTAGGAAAGCACTCAATTTCTTAAAAGTGGGGAAAGAAAATAGAATGAGCATACTGTCTTCTACAGCACTGAACATAAAGAATCCTCGTGCCATGATTTGCAGGCACAAAGGAAGGATGGGACCAGATGGGCGGCTCTACATGTCAGTGCAGAATTCTAGCTCAAAATACAGGACAGAAGCAAGCTGCTAAATTCACACTAATTAATGAGACACCATTTAAAAATTACTACATTTTTGAGCAAGCGAGCAAACAGGCACTGACAAGAGCATGGATGATGAATTAAATTGATGTACCTAATTTGATTTTAATTACTAATAATTGTGGTGTAGCATATTTGGTAATAGAAGTGAGAGCTTAGTAATGACTTGCTGCAGTGACTGCTATTAAATCTTCGTTGGTATCAAAAGGGAGTCATGACAATTACTCTGCAGGAAAAACATAAGGTTCACACAAAACATGGATGATTGAAGTTCTGCCATTTAAAGAAAATCAGTCTGAAAGGGAAGATCAATTTATTATCTGATACATTCCCCCTTCAAGGTATTTTATCCTGTTCTTCCTATTTGTTGTACTGTGACGGGCTCTGTTCCATTAGACCTCATCAGGCTGACTCCTCTGATTCTAACAGAAATATTTTTTCATCTTAAGAAGCCACTGAAAAATAAAATTGGGTGAGAAGGTTTCACAGCTTTTACATATGTCTGGGTGTAAAGATCCTTGAACTAGAGCAAACAGGAGGTGGCTGGTCTCTAGCATTGCATGTTGCAGTCTTGAGTTAGTTAGTCAGCATGTTCAATTCCACCTGAGGAATCCCTCCTCTGCTCTTTAGAGAGGTAATATTGTTTATTTCACATGCATAACTGCTGTAAATAAATTAGCCACACAGTGTCATATTTACAGGGTTTAATATTTTTGTGCTTACTGATAATGTGAATCACTGAATTTAACCAGCAAATGGAATGAGATTTTTTAATAACTATTTGCTACCATATTACACACTAGATCTGTTCCTCTGCGGTAAAGAAAAAAAATTGTGTGGAAGACTTTGTGTGTGTTAATTATGCTAAAACATGCACACTGATATAAATAAAAGGCAGCAAATTATGGCACTCTGTCCAAAATCATTACTTAAGTGCAAATATTTGCTATTGAAATAATTGCTTAGAAAGTGTATTTACATAATTTCTTAGCTGATCAAAGCTACCATTTTAATTAACAGTCATATTTTGCATGCTTGCATGCATCCGACAAACAGCCCTAACCATGTAATCTCAAAGGATGAGCCAAAAACAATCTTTTGTGGATGGCAATATATGAACTATTATGTACATTCTACTTAATAAACTGAAACAAGTGACTCCACTCAAATGTTCAGCAATAATTATCTACTGTGGTAGAGAACGTTATACAGTATATTTTTCACCTTGAAAACATCATAGTTCTGTGTATTATTTTCATCCCTCAAAAGGAGGCAAATGAATGTTTCCTAGATTGGACATATTTCAAAGTGGCTTTTTCAACTCCACCCACAAAAGTGCAGTGGCTTGTGCTACACACCTACGCAAGCAAAAAGGCAATGGCATAAAACTGTGAGGATGTGATATCAGCACATGTTATCAGTTCTGCTTTCTGAGTAGACGTGTGACTCTACCAAATGTGAGCAGGAAACCAGGCAGGATGGGCAGAACTTGTGCCTCTCTCTGGATCCAGGTCAATACAACTAGAGATGTGCCCATAAAGGATCTTCTGGTCATTATTTAAACACACACACACAATAGCCAAGAACTTACAAGGACCCAGCCTCCACATTTGGACCTCGGACGTAGAAAGGAACTCTGATATCAAACTCATATGGCATGGACTTCCCTTTCACCAGCCCAAACTGCCCAATATGATACCCATGGTCTGCTGTGTATATTATATATGTATTGTCCAGTTCACCTGTTTCAACCAATGTATTGTAAATCTGAAAAAAAGCAAAACAAAATATGAAATTAGTTCCATTGAGTAGTACTATATGTAGAATATTGGATATAATTTTCTGCCTATGTCTAATATGCAAATAAAGAACAATTCAGGATGGCACCGAGAGATTACAATGAACCATTCTGAATAATCCATAACTACATAATAATTTTATTAACTGAATATTGTGGCTATTACAAGGCAAACTTCTGTTTTCTGTCTGAAGCTAAACACACTAGCATGATACGCTTTCAAAAGTGTTTGGGTTCAGTATTTTGCATGAGAGCCAACAAGCAGTACTAAATACATACGGTAACAGAGAGAAAAGTTTCAAGGTGATAAGCACCACCTTTATCTTTTTCCTGCAGCAAATAATTTTATAAAATGACAGCATTTTGAATCTCACACTTATTTAAGCAACACTCAATGATCTTGCCTTCAGACAAATGAGTCCCTGTTATGCAGAATATTTACAAAATCTCTTCCACATAAATACCACTCAGCCATACCCTCTCACTAGCTGGGGAACTAACACCGAGAACTAAGAAGAGCCTTAACTTTGTAGTCGCTTCTGTAGATTTACATGAGAATCTTTATGAGAAATATACCAACTTGAGCACCAAAGATCACTTTTTATGTGACATTTTCACTTGCAAAGGTACGAAGGTGATGGGGCACCACTTCAGTGCCTCACAAACCCAGAACACATCAGCACAGAAGAAAAAAACTCTGTTGTTGTTTTGTTTTGAGTGGTTTTTTGGTTCTTTTTTGGGTTGTCTTGTTTGTTTGTCTGGTTTTGTTTTTTAATTTTTGAAAGACTGTTAGATGCATATAATTCACTAAACTTGCCGATTAAACTAAAAACCAACCTGACTGATTTTTGCCTGCAGTGAATCACCCAAAGTGAATCCATTTCACTAAACAGAATATCAAAATAGTATAGTAGAACAGCCGATCTCCCCTAATGCTGGTATCTCATTCATCTAACCAGGTTCATTAATATGAAGCAGAGCTCATACTTGCCTCAATCAGTAATTATAAGACATTACTAGCAAGTTGATGCAATGCCATTCAGATAATCTCATCTTTGCCTTACAGGACTCCTCTTATTTTATGTTCTACCTTTTTTGAATAAGAATGCCAAGAGATAAGCAGTAAATTGCAACACCTTTAAATCTGCCTTCTTACAACTGGAAACCTATTCTTTTTCAGAGTAGCTTTTAGCTAATTCAGACATTTCTGTTCAAGACACCCAGCTCTCACCAAGAGATTTCATTATTACATAATGCAGACTTAATTAAAAAAAATAATATTTTGGCACCTGTATAGCCAAAAAAGCGACTACCAATCTTACCATCTCCATAGAGTCATCCACAGACATGAGCGTTTGAAGGCGCTTTCTCTGTAGCATGTTAGTGAACTCCATATGTATGGGTTTCATGGGACCTGTGTACCTCATTATCCAGTGCTTGTCTGGGTTTGGAGCATAGTTATAACTGGGAGTGCTAAGGAACAGGGAGAAAACCAGAACTTTTTAGCAGTGTAGAAAAAAGTCAGAGTGATGTCTACCAATCATTTCTATTTGACCAACACTATAGGACTGACTCTCTGAGATGCACAAGAAAATATTAGATTTACTTTGGAAAAGTCTTATACTTTTATGTTCTATATGAAACATAGGAGAATGAAAAGAACTCTGTGGGGAATAAAATCTATTACAAGAGTAAATATACGTTGCTTTTGCAGACTAACATGGACACATTTCAAGGCCAAGAGACTAACCTCAGAGGTCTAACTCCACATGTATGGTGTGGCTGAAGCACGTACTAGAGAGTTCCTACTCATGCAATTGCTTTGCTTTCACTCTGCCCACATTAGCACCAAATATTATGGCTTGTGCAAGTTGTTTAGCAATAACTATAGAACTTGCTGAAAAGGTTCTACTACGTTCTTCCATGGCTTTTTTTAATTCAACATGAGTGGCTACATGAATACGTTCACACTTATGCACCCGGAGGAGCACAGGCACCCTACCTAGTGCCATCAAACTGCCTGTGAGGTCATGGCAAGCAGAAGTGGATACACAGCTGGATTTTAAAGACCTGCCAAGCAAAGCAGGGGTGGGGGGAAATGGGACCGTATTTTGCAGACACTTTCCAGCCACCAAATCCTTTGTGACAACCAGAAACTTTAATTAAAGTCCCTGCAAAATCCCAAGAGCCGGATTCAACGGCCTCCTAAAATCTCACAGCCCCTCCAAGTTCTCATGGACACCATTAAAGTGATGCAGAGAAATATCACTTATTTTCATAATTTCATGTTGTTGGCAGTTCTAGAAGTTGCTTTTCTGTGCCTAATTATATTGCTCTAGGTTAGCTGGATCTAAAGAAATTATTTATTCTGATATATCATTACCATGATGTTAAGTCTCTGCATCATGTCCAACTCACTTGTAATCTACATAATAGCTTACATTTGCAAAAAATATTATTTTTACCTACTATATCTGTTCCTAAAAAAATTGTTATTACTTAAGATCGAGAAACACGTTTGTGAATTCCTTCATACCCTGGCTCAAACACATCACCTGCAGAGTCTAAAATATTAAAAATTACTCTTCCCAAGTGATTTGTTGAGGCTTCCCTTTTTCATTCGAAGCAATAAACTCAGTCTATGCAAATGCACAAGCCAAGAGGGTGACACAGTAACACAGGAAAAAAATAGCAGATATTCAGTTATTTTCTTCTTCCCAACAACACAATTTCCTAATATATACAGCTCCCATTTGGCAAATATCTACAGTTGGCTTTGTATATGCAGCAGGGTAAGTTATTAAGATAAACAATAGTAATATAAGTTGAAACTTCTCCTCAAAATACTGTGTATCTAATGTCTCTTTGAATTTGACAGGTAGTCTTAAGAGTTTTAATATAAACATGAAATTAATAATCTGACAGTGAAATGTTCTATGCCGAAAGCCTCTGTTAGATGCTATCTGAAAAATGTGCGTAGGCGGCAAATGGAGGCTTCTTCATATAGGGAGGAAAGGGCTGGTGTTTATTCTCTCTGTATTGTTAATAGCCTCTTGAATTTCAGAATGTTATTGTGGCTGAAATAATGACATTGCTCCTTTGAAAATGCTGACAGTTATGGAAACTGTTGCTATGTGATGCCCAGAATGAATAAAAAATGCTTGGCAAACTCCTTTTCAGCTTACTTTGTGATTTCCTGGCTGATTTGAAACCTCCCGCTGTTTAATCCAACCAAAGCCCGTGATTTTCTTTGATTACTACAAATGTAACCCTCTTACACTTAACAGATTTGTCTGTCTTATGGGAAAAATACACAAATATAACATTCCTAGAAGTTGGTTAAGATAACCCTCTTCAAATGGACTCAGAAGATAAGTCCTAGTCTGATTGCATTTGACCTTGGGAAAGATGGGTGGTAAAATGTACCCTCTATAGAAATAACATTTCTGATCGCCGTTAAACTGCCCAGCTGTTCCATTCTCTGCGGCTATCAGTACGGGCACTAAAAAAGGAAAACCAGCCACGTAGCCTAGGGATTTCCTATGTGAATGTTGGTTGATGTGAATAATATTCAAACAAGAAAACCCTGCAGATGCACACGATAAGGAGCTCTACAGAACCAGATGGAGAGAGACTGCAGTATAGGGTGGAATGGTCCTACCAGTGAGTACATGTAATAACAGAAGCAAGAGAAGAGCAGCATAAATTAGCAACACAAGTACCTACCAGAGTTCCCAAACAAAGAAGTACTCTGAGTGCCAGTCTATGCTAAAATCCACACTACTAACTTTCAGCTCTCATTAGCAGTGCTACACAATGCAGTGTGTGTCAGCCTGTGTAAGCGTTACAATCACACCTTCACTTTGCCATGTGAATATAGCTCTAGAATCTACCTGGAGACTTCACCAGCTCTGCCACAAGAAGAGGTGCAGAGACACAGCACATGGTTACTGCCCTCTGACTCCAGGCCTCGGCAAAGACTTTGTTCAGGGTATTACTTACTGCCTTTGGACAACTCGTAGGAAGTGTTCTACCTCTGCTCTGATCCTTCCCTGCCACATCCACATGACAACAAACCCGTGAGAAACGCCTACACCCCTTTATCATTGACAGATTTATCTGTTACTGAGGGATTCCCTGGAATGTAGGAACAACAAAAAAAATGGAAAGTAGAGAACTAATTTGTACATACAGTGAGGGAATGATGCATGCTCTGCACTTCTGCATTTCATCTTAAACCCAGGCCAATGAAAACCCTTACAGATTATTATTATGCAGTGCTGGGAAAATTGTTTAGAATAAGATCGACAGTTTCTTTGCACAAGATGTACTTAAAACCCTATTTTATGTTCATATCCAAAAGGAAAACACAGTTTCCTTAATCTGCTAAGATAATTTGTTTCTTTACAAACAAATTGGTTCCCACGAAGTGAGACGCTTCCTATATAAATGTTATCATTGTAAGAAAAGTCACGTACAATTAAAAACAGTTTTGTGTAACTACTTTATAATCAGGAAGATAAACCTAGTTTGTGTGGAAAAAAAATTAAACTATTAGCAAATGAAAAAACAGACATAGTTTATATTTTCATTGCTGGCCTTTCCTCAAATCCTTCTACTCTTTTTCATTCAACTAGCATAGTTAAATTGCTACAAAATGCTGCCTGATAAATGGTTATCATCTCGGAGATCCAAATGCCTTCCAAAGGAACCTCTAATAAGACTGAGGTCAATACTGGGCATAAGCTATAAGAAGTTGCTCATTTGGCATTTCTGTAATTTTCATTTCAAAGAAAATAAATGAGCATAAGACTGCAAACAAACACAAAATGCTGCGTTGCTGTAGATCTAGAACAGAGATTCTCTTTGGTAGCACAGCACAAAATAATGAAATATAGAATTCTAAGTTATGCAATACCAAGACAATAGAACAAAGGAAGCTTTTTCTTTCAGATTCTATTTTAAATAAAGTGAAAAAGTTCAAATGTATTTCACTGGACTTTAGACAAGTCTTGAGCAGCTTTGGCTACCAATTTATTAATATGAGTTCCCAGTTCCTTCACAAATCCAAAAATAAAACAGAATTCCCCTTCAAAAAAAAAAAAGGGGGGGTTGGGGAAGAAAGCGAAGAAAGTTACAAATGCTGAACATCAATGAAGGCACGAAGCCAGTAACTAGAAAAATATTGGAAAGTTTTCAGTTGTGCCAAAAGATGATTTGGGAGAATCATTCATTTTATCAGCATTTGAGGAGATGCCTGTAATGGAACATTGCAGAGCTATACCTGTGAAATGTCTCTGTGCTATAAACAGGAACCATCTCATCATGGAGCTCATGAACATGTTAACTCAGGTACCGGGTGATACTGCTTTTGGGACCTGTTCAAGACATTGTACTGGGTCATGTAGAGACAGACCAGCTCATTCAGAAATAGCTTGTCTAATTTGGTGCTGCAGGCCTGTATTTCCTTTCTTTCCATGTATGAAACAGGAGTAATAATTATTGCATTCTACTTGGGTTTTGGTAATAGCCATAAAATAATATAGTACATACATAAGGACAGGGAGATAGCGTTTCTTCCCCTGAAGAGATTACAGCCCAAGAACCCCTGCTCAAAGTAAAAGTGCTTTACTTCCCAAACAGGTTGTAACAAAGTCCAATGAATTCAACGTGAATCTTTCCATTTATCTCAGTGAGCTACAAGTCTGAGTTCTAGATGCAGTAGCAATTCTCAAGATACTTGTACTAGTCTGAAGAGGTAAAATAAATAAGTAAATCTCAAAACTCTTCTTATGTATTTGTGACAAACATGCTAAGAGTATTATAAGGTAAACATTGTTCCCCCAGAGGTACCCAGGACTTCTATACTCCTGCACCTGGAAATAAAAGGGTTTTATCTTTCCTTACATGTGCTGCGAGGCATTAGGAAAGAGATGTGAGTACTGAGGGGCTGAATCTTCAGGGCCGTGAGGAGCAGCATGGCTTATAACCATCAGCACAGGCCTGTGAGGATACATCTTCTTTGAGATTCTGAAGAAGGTAATACTGTCATTGGTAATCAGATCAGTTAGATAATCCTGCAAGCAGAAGTAAAAGTATAATGAGATACTTGAAAAATATTTTCAAGTTAGGGGGTGAGATGGGAAGGGGAGGTCTGAGGTATCACACGAAACAGGAAAAAAGAAGCTTCTTTACTCAGAATGGGAGAAGGAGGAAGTTACAGATGATAAAACTTCAAAAACTAAAACCAAGTAATTCTTTCTTCACTGCCTAGAAATATGAAAAGCAACAGCTTCCTCTCAGAAATGAATGACGTTAAAGAAGATCAAATAGGACTCTTTCTTCCCAGGGTGTTTAATCACATTATGAAGATTACAATAGTAAACACAATGACCAGGTATTAATACAAAAAATAGAAAACTATGGGTCAACTTCTTTGCTTTTTGGTGTCAACATCTTCAAAGTACTTACACCATAAAAGCCCTTTGAAAATCGGAAACATATTATGTTCATTTTTCTTAACCTCCCCCTGAACCAGAAGTCACTAAAGGTAGAAGATGCTGGGCTAATTGGACCAAAAATTTCATTCAATATTATGGACACAATAACAATCTGATAGAGGCATAGCTCTATCAAATACATTGCTGAGAATTTAGAAAACTTCCTTTGGAAGTTATGGACTGTCTTTACTTTTTTAAAGAAGTATCATTATCATTCTTCTGATATCTGCTGCAGCTATATGGATTGAAGACAGTATTTTTAATGACAAGCCATGCTCTCTCTTAGGCTGCATCACCAGAAATGCTGCAAATATAAATAACCTTCAAACCTGAGTAGGATAGGAAGCTGCACCTTTAAAAAACAAAATAATAACTGTCATGTTACAGCTGAATGTGAAAATCAGACATAAAGGATGCCTCTGGTCAAGCGAACAAGTACAAGGAGTGGTATATACTGGACTGCATCTCCTTTGAAGCACAGCTTTCAGTCCCTGGTTCAGACACTTGCTCCCCTTTACCACCGCCAATGTCCTTGGTGTGAGAAGTCAGCTCAGCACTCATCAAAAGAACCCTTTTTCATTGACTGTATTTACTATCCCCAAGTTATTTCCTGTGTATCCCAGAACTAGGCTGGCAAAGTCTCTGTTTATAATTTTACAATTTTGTCCCAACGCGAGGCCTGTATGTTATGAAACTGCCATGATTATGACTGTTACAGATATGATACTTTCACTCATGAAAGCAGGTGTAAACAGCCATAATTCCATCAAAGTCAACTGAGGGGCCTCCATTCAGGGGGGATGCAGGGGAAGGGAGAAGGTACAATAACACAGACCAAAGCAAAACTGACTTCTGAACATCCTGAGGCCATATTCATGGCTGAGAGAGAATAAGGAGAGCCCACAAAAATGCCCTGGCACTTATCTAAAACGTGCCTGTTCTTTAAGCTGGTTGGTCACTTTCTTGAGGGAGTAACTGATTTTTGATTTGGCCATTACAAGAGCATAGTTTCTAAACTTCATTTTGAAGATGTAGGTTTTCAAATGGTCAAGTGACAATCATTCAAATTCAATGTTGCAAACCCAGTGTTTACCAGACCAAAAGACCAAACAGAAACATTTACCTTAACTGATTTCTTTTTTTTTTTTAAAAGCTCCAGATTACAAAGGTTGTAGTAGACCGTGCAAACACATGCAAAACTAAAAATTCATCTAAAAATTTGACAGAAGCTGAAAAAGAAAAATCGAAGTAGAATATATCCTATTAGAAAATCTGAAAGAATTTGCAAAGATTTGATTTTCAGAAAGTAAGTGTTTAGCAGTCACTTTGGAGGACAGAATCAAAAATGGTGTTTTCTAGTTTTCCACTGACACATAATCAACATTAACTATGTCAAGTAGATAGGGGTAAAATTAATCTGATTATATTGTTAATTGCTAGAAAATTAAGTTTCCAGCAATAAAAATGGCAGGAAAGAAAGAGAAGCAATCTTGTATTTCAGCTTCTGTTTGTTCATTTGAACTCCAGTGTTAATATCAACAAGTGCTGTTGCTCTGCACACCATCATCTGTTTATTACCATAGCTGTGTATTATGCAAGAATATGAAGATTATAAAAACATTTATATTTTCATCAGACTTTTTGTATTTATTACCAAACTCAGTAAGAAAAACTAAACCAAATGAAAACCTAAACATTTTCAAGTATTGTATACACAGAAGAGAGCTGAGGATACTGGAACATAAAGTTCCCTGTTGGCTCCCTGGTACAATCAGGAACAGTCCCCTATGAAATCACTGACATTATTCTACATAAGATATATTTCCATCATAACATTTTTGGTACATGGCTGTAAAGATTAGCTCTCATTCTTCATAGATCAGAAGGGAAATAAAAGACAAATAATTCTGTACATCAGTTGCCCCTTCCCCTTAGCAGCTGGTGACAGAAAAGAAAACCCTAGAAGCCTGTGAAGTTTTATCTTTCAACACAAAGTACATTTAATTAAAAATGGCAAATAAGGGAGGGGGAAAATCACACAGACATTAACCTTTTAAAGGAAAAGCTCACTGAACTCACTGCTAATGAAACACAAATATGGAAGCAGGATTTGTGTTCAATGAGAGAAAGAAAACCAAATCCCTGTTAAGCAAATACACCTCACAAATTAGTATCGCTCCAGACTGAGTCAACTTCGTAAATTATACACTACTTAAACCAACAGCAGTTTATGGATAAATTTATTTATCTTCATACTTCGGGAAAAATTCAGGCCATTTTAAGAATTCTCAGAAGCTAGCTCCTTTGGAAAGGTAACACTTTTGGCTGAAATAAACATAATCCTGACTGAGAACAGGTAACGGCTTGAGCTGTAACGTGTGCTAGATGAGGAAGAAAAATGCTACTGCATTATACAATATACAATGATTACCAAGCATTTTAGTACGTTTGGCCAAGCTGTAACATCCTTGCAAGGATATTAGGAAACATACGCGCCTGTAACAATACACGGAGATATAAATTTAATAGTTAAATTCTCCACTCATTCAGAACGATCATAAGATATACCAAGATATTATGAATTCTCCATCATATTATGGCTGTGAAACAAGTTCCTTAAACTAACATAAAAAGATGGGTCTAGCTGGAGGGAACTGGATTCTTATCTCATTTACGCTTGTGTAACTCCACTGGAGTCAGTTCTATAGCAGGGGAATAGATGACAATCAGACCCGGCACACAATAATTAAAGTACAAAGCATAGAAATTGTTATCATGCAACATTTAAATCCATTTTCACGTCTTCAGCTCATAATATATAACACAGTCTCAGGACATTTTGTTTGCTTCCATTGCTGCTAATAACGTTTTCAGTAACATGACCCTCCCGGAACAGAAGATAAGGAAAACTCCAAACACGATGCCTGGGTTGTAGCTAATGTTACATGTAGCAGCTCTCAAGTACGAAAAGAATTCTTTAGTTAGACTGAAACCATAAAAGTGCAGCTTTCTTGCAGACATGTCCAAATGTTAAAAAAATAGAAATAAATCAATAGGACGTACCCTGGAGTAGTCATATCCATGCTTCTCCTTCACTCCATTTCTACAGAGTGTGTAGTTGTAAAATCGAGAGTTTTTAAGTAATCCAACCCATTCCTTCCAACCAGGAGGAACGTAGGAGCCGTTGTATTCATTAAGGTACTTTCCAAAGAAAGCTAGGGGTAGAGAAAGCAGAATCATAGTAAGAAGGCATAACAAACTCTTCAAAGACACCATATTTAACCATATTCTTTCCTTTCTGTCTCTTCTGAGAGGAGCTTGATTTTCTTCATTCTGATACATTGAAGTTAACAGATAAGTTCTGAGTTATAAGCCTGCCTGTGTTTATTTCAGAGCTCCATAATGCAGATCTTTTGATTTACAACCTGACTGTGTATGCGGGAAACTGGACCACAATTACCGCTACATTTTCTTTAATGCCTGATATATTCAGACAAACAAAATAGACAATGTTTCAAATAGTGCCAGTTGCCACATTATCTCATCCTACTCTGAATCACCCAATTTAGCTACATTTTTATTTTGGTTACACCCATTTAAGCCATCTCCACCTAAGGAACTGGCAGAAGCAGTGAAGTCACTAATAGGAGCTTGGCCTGGGAGAAATTATGACAAATGAGGACCATAAATATCATGAGATTTTAAACTTGCTGCATAGGAGAAATGAAGCAGCAGCCTGTTTGGCAGAAGTAGTACAGAATGAGCAAAGGATTCTTACAGAACACAGGGCAGGCCTTTGAGCCACGCTCCCAGAAGAGCTAGTTACATACTATCCTTGCTCTGTAAGCCACAAGTGCACAGACACAAATTATTTTCCAGAAAATGGTTAAGGAAAATGAAAAGCGTTAGATTTCTATGAGAAGAACACAAATTCCCTAAAGGACATGATGTACCCAATGATGCTTTGCAGTATTCCAGTAAAAAGATAAATAATTTAAAGGAACATATTTTTTCAGTATTGGTTTATATGTTATATCTTCACTAGGCAAGTACAGAATAAATTACACTGGAAGACTCCATTCATCTAGCTAGTATTTTTAAATTTTAAAGGCAAAATTCTGCTCTTAGGTCTACAGACTGCACCATGATTCAGCATCTGACTTTTTGTGATTAGAGCTCAGATCTCAATTTTTGAATGGTCTGCCAGTACAAGTTAGCACTCCCATAGTGACTAGCACAAACACCTTTACAGTTGTTCCACTTGCCTTACAAATATTTTTAATCCAGAGGCAGCATCTCACACTGGCCATTGGAATGCCTGTGCTTCTATAAGGACAACAGAATATCTGAGATTCTGTTCTTAGATTAAACCTCACCTCATAATGTATTGGATTTGAGCACACAATTCACAGTTCTCAGGTTCTTAAAGATTTTTTTTAAGTTTGCAGCCTATAGTGTCTGATACTGCACCGTCTTGTACTTATACAAGCGCAAGGAGCAATACTGTGGATAGAGCAGAACAGATGTGCAGTCAGTGTAAAAAGGGCCAGCCTCACTGAAGTCAATGGATTTACATCTATTTGTAGTTGGCTGAATATCCGTCCAAAAGACAGACACAGGGAGAAACACCAATTCGAAACAGTATGTGAGAGCTCCATATCATTACCTGATAGGGTTCCCCCCTCCCCAAAAATGGGAAACATTATATTAGCAACAAAATTATATAGCAGAATGAAACTAAATAAATTTACAGGAAGCAAGTACTTTGTGCACTGAATGTCCATAAGATCCAACTCAAAGTGCTTAGGTAGAATGCAAAAGCATATTTTGAATCATGAACAAATTTCAATGTATTCAATTGCCGTGTATGGTGAGCCAAGAGAAAGTGAATGTTTGAGATCTTTCAAAGCGTTCAAAAGGGATTAAAATGCTGACAAAATTAAGATCTATGTCACAGAAGATGAGGAAGGTACGTCTATTGGGACACAATTAATGAAAACCTTAAAATTACACTGTGCTTTCAAAATATTTTGCAAATGCAAGTAAGGTGCTATGCTATTTTAGAGATGAGCTGCTTACAAAAGGGTTTACCGAGTGATAAGAACGCTGCAGAAAAGAATTTGTTTCACTGGCCTGAACTACCTCATGACGTCTTCTTTAACCAAGCAAAGTAAACTGGCAGCAACGAACACAGCAAAATTTACTCCCCTGTAGATGAAAACAATCACATTACACAGGGGCTGCTTTTATACAGTGTATATACACTTTTGCTATATGATTTGGCTTTATGAACAGCCTCTAATTTTTAAAGAATGAAAGGTAATTCACAGCAGTTGTTGCCAATAAAACAATACAGATGCACATTTTTTCTTGTCCTAGTAACAAAGAACACAGGGACTGAAACACTGGCCAGTGTCTACAGTAGCAGGTATGCACAGGGCAGTCCAAAGCCTTTTGTCCCCCATTCAACATACTCTATCCAAACAGAGATATATTTGGCATTTCTGCTCACGGGAACCAATCCGCTCCTAAACCCTCTGGCTGAGCCAGCTGAGGAACTCAGGAAAGGGGCATTCTGTAAAGAATTACTTCATTGTTATTCTGCAGAGGCATTAAAGGAAAGTCTGGCGGAAGTTCCTTCCAGCACCTTTTGCATACCCCCCATTGTACATTCAGGATGTCTTTATAATCTTTCATGGATGTCAAAGTGCTTTAAATAATTTTCTCTGCTGTTTCCAATCTTCCATTTCACATCATCTTCTTTTCCCTCTCCTCAGCTGTTTAAAGGTTTGTTGTTCAAAAATTTTTAAATGTCACTCCTCTGCAGTACAAAACGTTGGGTCACAACAATAAAGCTCTCTTGATGCTGGTGAAAGATTTTGATTTTGGATTGTAGAGATTCTCTCTAACACAATTTTTCCCCTCATCAGATTAGTTCACCACCAGAGACAGCTGCTCACTAGAGTACACATGCCTTTGGTACATCCAATTTCAAACAGCTCCAAGATTTCATTAATAAACATTCAGGGAGGCTGCTGTTTGATATGCTCAGCCGTGTTCCTATATCCAGTCTATGTAACAATCACTAAAAAACATCCAAGTAGCTGTTTTTAATAAATGCATTAAGAATGGGATTTTCCCTTCTTTAAATACTACAAAACGTAGTTTTTCCTAAGACTGCAGAAAACAGGATATGCAAGAATTGAGTCCTTTGTACACTGTTACCACTTCCGCAGGGGTTCATAACCTTCTAAAGTTCTTTTCTCAGAGTCTCACCCTTCTAGTGATAAGCACCTGGAAAATTCTTTGGTATAGAGTGGAATTTTTACAAGAGGTTTTGTTTTTTAAACTCTTCCTGTGAGAAAAAAAAAATTGCACACAAAAGAATTTTTCCCTGTGCTATCAATTAATACGAAGGTCACTCTGAATGTAACACAACCGCAGATACACCGAGGCCACAGCTCATTGCTTAAAAAGCAGATCCAGCATATTGTCAAATGTAATGTAAAAGCACAATTAAATGAATGGACATCAAGGCATCAGCTATCATCACTGGAAATGTTCAAGCTAGTTCTCTCATCTAGCTAAATCATCTACCAAACTCTATAAGTTTGTCGGGTTCCACCCCCACCTTTTTTAAAAAACTAATTCTTTGCCTAATACCTACCTAGAAATACTTAAGGCAACTAAAATGCACCTAACAAAGGATATTCACAAAACTTTGCATTAAATTGAAAACTAAGATAATTCATGGTGCATCAATAAAATGATGCAAGGGATTATTGATTCTTTTCTATTCCATATGGAACATGGAGTGAGACATAAAAGAGCTTTTTTAGTTCTCAAACTAGAAACAGTAATGCAGTGGAAGTCAACTGAGATTCCTCAGTGTAGAATTGCCAGCAGATCAGATTTAGACACAGAATTTCAGTCTTTCGTTCTTTCCATTCAGTTTCCTTGATTGGGTAGCGCTGATTCTGACCACAGTTAGACCTGGTTAGACACAGTTCTGGTAACTACTGGCTAAGATCACTTATCCATTCCACTAAAAGCCTGTTTATCAAATGACCATAGCATTTATGCTCATTTTAAATAAAGTAAGAAGATGAAATCAAGAAGGGAATGCAGGAGAGGAGTACCAGTGTTAACTTCCTGACAGTGACAGGTTCCATTCTGTTGGGAAGCAGTGAAAGATAAAGCTCTTGCCGTGTGTGAAGCTGAGTCAGGCTACGCACTAGAAAAATATACTCCGTGGAGCAACATTAGCCTGGCTTCAGGGGAACCTAAGAACCTTTGCACCAGTGAGGAGATTATTGAGAAAACAAAGCCAGACTCTTCATGGTGGTGCACGGTGGGAGGACAAAAAAGAACCAGTATAGATTGAATTAAGTGAGGTTCAACCTGGATGGTGAGAAAAGCTTTTTCCACAAAGAGAAGAGCCAAAGAGTGAAACGGGTTGCTCAAAAAGACTGTGCAATTCCAGTCCTGGGTGTTTTGTAAGACTAGACTGGACAAAGCCCTCAGCAACATGGCCTAGAGCAGGCTTTGAGCAGGTGGTGGAAAAGAGACCAGCTGAGGTCCCTTCCAACCTGAATTAGCCAGTGAACCTGTGATGGACTAAGGGATTTATGAGGCCCATCTTCAGTTGAACATACACGATTCCAGGATTTTAGAACTTAGAAATAATGACTAGAATTTATAAGTATTCATGCACTCATAATAAATACCGAAGCTGAGAAAAAGTAGAATTCAGCTTTTTGTTATTCCTGGACACTAAGCTCAGTATTTATACCACACAGCCCTCCTCCTGGAGTCTTCTCTTCACATCCTTCATGCTACTTAGCTATATCCACCTATTAGCACCCCATTAAATGGTACTTACCACCAAGACTGTGAAGTTAAACGCATGTTTTAAGCTATTAGCCCTCTACATTTAAACAGGAATGTTGTACATTAAGTGCATTAAAGACATATTTAAAGCACTGTTTTTCTGTCATATTTCAACAGCCAACTTTCCAGGTATTAACTTAAGTTTTGAGTTGCAGGTCTTAATTACTAATTACGGGGATTTGTTTACCCCTCTAAAATCTTTTACTTCTGTATCTGATACTAGTTTTCCCCCACTCAAAGTTGAATAATTAGTGACATTTGAGCAATCTTTAATTTTTGGACTGAGGTGGGGGGTAAGGGGGCGAGGATGACTTTTCTGATCGTATTTCTGCTGTATATCTAGCAAAAATTACTTTCAGTACTTTTTGTCCTGTAAGAGACAATCAGAGGAAAGCAGATGAGAAAGCACTCTCAGCATGGCTAAGTACACACGTACCAAGTAGTAAGCCCAAAGGTCAAAGTCAGCTTTGCATTCTCATCATGGCCAAATATACTCTTAAACCGACAACATATAATGGAATAAACCCAGTGAAATTAATGGATTTACAGCGGAAGTATGAGGGGTTCTGAGATAAAATCCTGTCATTCAATATTAAATTTGGTTCCATGGGAAAGATTTTTGAAGAGACATCAGTTCTCATTAGGTATCAAAATAACTGACCGGATTTTCCAAAAATCAGTAACTCCTAAATGCTGAAGTCACCTGAATAAAACAGTCCCAGTTGGCACCTCTAGTGAAAACAGGAAATATGATACTCCTGCAAAGATTAGGAGATAGGGCATTAGTATTCATATCTCAGTAACTCCAGTAAATCTAATGAGTTGCACAAAATAAACAGTGAGTTCCCAAACATTAGAGTATTTTTAAGGAGCAAGGGGAGCTTAAGACCACATTTTGTTCTTAGATCCCTTTAGTTCCATCAGTTTCAGCACGCTAAGGAAGACTGGGCTCCAAGTACTTTTTTTGCTGTTTCTTTTCTTTTGTACATCTGCAGCAGTCCTTGAAATGATGAATTCCTTCAAGTACTTAATCAGTTAGACTAGGGACAGGTGTTTACACATACACACTTTATTTTAGTCGACTGCACATGGTAGCCCAGTTTTTCTCTAACCTACAGTACAGTAGATAGTACCAGATTTTCTTAAAGATCACATGCTCCATCCACCATCACAGGGACATAAAAAGAGTAGTACTTAAAGGCAAGAGCCTTTACATGCACAGCTCTGCTCTGTAACTGGAATAAAAATTATCGCTACGATTCATGAAACATAATAGTTGTAAAACCCATGTTGTACAGTGTAACAGTAACCACTGCAGTAAGAATAGCCTCCAGGCTTTCTTATTATGCCAGGCAACTAGTCTGATATCTAGCAGGACAAAGGCAATGCACAGTAATCTTTATGACACCTTTGTTCCTCTTCCTGAATTTGCATTGCACATTTCTCAGTTGTGGCCAAGGATCAGTGCCAAGATCTATTTAATGAATCAGGGGAATTGGCTGAAGGGGAGCAGACGAAGCCAAATAAAACAAAAGGGCTCAAACCAAATATTTTGAAATGGTCAACAAGGAATAAAAAGAAGAATACTGATGGTGAGCCAAGTCTTGCTTGTCTTTCTCAGGTGAGCAAATTCCCAATGGAATTGGGGCCAAACCCCGCTTTCACTAATGCCTATGGCAGAGATTACAAAAGTTTAACCAGAACTAGAAACGCAAGGCATAAATACCTCTCTGAACATCCCTCTGACACTCTCTGAAAGTTAAAGGCAAAAAAATCCAGAAACGACTATCTTCATATCATCAAACTTTATTACAATTAAGGACAAGATGACTTCATGTATCGCAACAGCATCATTTCCTATTGGGGCAGCACAAGAGAAGGCAGGAGCGCTGCCCGGCTCCAGCACCGCTCGCTATGGCTCAGCAGTCTGCTCATATTCCTTGGTGGCCAGTTCTGACCATTCAGATTTTCCACAAAACCTTTCCCAACGTCAAAACCACCACAACAACGAGACATTTTATTAAAAATTTACCATGGATATCACTCCCCTCTTTTATGCATCATGGTCACAGAAGAGTCTTAACCTTTAGGTTTATCCTGCTCTCATCACATGCAACATTTCCTCCTCCGCACATAAAAACCAGAAACCTCCCCAGCAGTGGATTGTCAGACCTTTTTTAATAATAAACAATCTAAGCAAAAGCTTATCTAGCTTAACACTGAATCTTTACTAAAATAGCAAAGTCTGCACAACATGCTATTTGGGCCAACTCCAAAAGAATTTCATTTAGAGCCATTTTGTCCATAGGATTTCAAGAAAAAGCGATTGCCAACTTTTAGGGAGCTGCTGAGATACACTGTGCAAGAAGAAATATTTGCTGTACTTTAACAAACTGTTTTTTTTCCACCTAGTAATAAACTTGGAAGAACACTACTAAAAGCATTAGTTCATAAATAAAACCAATAAAGTCTTACTGAATCCAATTGGGAGAAAAGTCCAAGCCTGATTCAATATAACCACAGAATTCCTTTCAACAAGACATTCACTGAAAGAGAAGAAATCCAGATTCTACAGCACTTTATTGCCCGTACATTTACCTTTTGCTTTTGACCAAAAAATATATTTGACATTTTTGTTTTTCATAAATAACCAGTCACCTCTTACAATCCTAAAATGCAACCATCTCAAAAACATACGTAGTCCTCCCATGCATAACACATGCACATGGATGGGAGGTGCTATTGTCTCTAACTCGGCAGATGAGAGAGAGGGCTGAGGGCAGTACTCATGCCACTAAAACATACAAAATGACATGAGGATGTTCGGATTCAAAGAAATGGAATTTGACTTCCAGAAACTGGAATTAGAATCTATCTGCAAAGTTTTTAATGTAGGCACTGGCAAGTCTTTGAAATCAGCACTGGTCTCCCATGCACTTTATTAGAGCTGGCACACAGATTATTGTTATATCTCTGAACTTCCATATCACTAAGCTTTTCCAGTGCCCACTAGATTGAGCATTGCTACTGCACAGGGCAAGTATGTGACCACGTGGACCACATGCAACACTCACACTTTTGGGCATTCAGACAACTTAGGAGAACTGTGTTCAATAAACTACATTACTAAATTAAATTTAATGATTTTTAAAGACTTCTGCAAAAAACAAGCATTCCAGAAAAGCAAAGAAAAAAGAATGGAAGATGCCACACAGACTTCAGTTGCTAGCTGGATAAAACAAAAGACTTAAATTGGAGTGAGAAGGAGGGAATATATTTCTCATTTTTGGCTGATAAGCTATCTAATATTGAACATAATCAGCACTGGAAGATGCAAAACTTAAAAAGCCAATAGGCTCTTTTATTTTGTAAGTACTGCCATCCTTGAAGATCTAAACTAACAAAGATTTAAAAATATTTTCACAACGTGCAAGCAGTCTGTTTAACTTCTAGCTGTTTTGAATGCTATGAACTGATAATCCTATTTCTGAAGAAATATCAAGATACAAATTACTTCTTGCTAGAAATGACAAATCAGTGTAACAAGGCCATTACTTCAGATGCTAGAATTGGCATCCTATCAGAAGAGTGCATTATAATTGGGGGAAAGAATAAGATGAGGTGTTTCTCATAACCTATAACATTTTTTGTTGAAAATAGATAGATTTAGGGGAAAAAATAAGAGAGAGGGTTTAGAAGGAAACAAAATATGACTGGAAATAAGGGAGCCACAGACATTGGCTTATTTCTGTAGTTGTGGATGCCTTCCCCTCAGACTCCTGGGAAGGTCTGATTGGATTGCAGGCTACTCACAGGGTTTTACTCAGCGAGTTATTCACAGAAGTATATATAGTCCTCTCTTTAGGATAGTTAAAACGTGCATTAAATAAAATAAAGCTACATGCAGAAGACAGGTGATGAAACAGTAGCTGCGCAGGTAATTTTCACTTTTACAACCTCTGCAAAATCCTCAGGAGACCACAGCTCCACTAAATGTGTTCTCATTTTCAGTTAGCATACATTATAATATGTTTAAAGTGAATTACTGATGCTTAGAACTCAATTCATAGAAACAGAGGGAAAAGATACATACATGTTTGATCTGAAACCAATTTATAGTATAGACGTGAAGTTAGCGCTAAGAAAGGACATGAGGAAGGAAATCCAGAACTGTCTTTTGTCTGAAAACTTCATTCTCCAGAGTATTTGCAGGATATTCCAGCTCAATAATTCACTGCCACAGACCAAGCCTTCCAGAAGTAGCCACATGGAGTCAGTGGATCTGGGCTATACATCAGGACTCCTCTTCTTACCCACTTTCCAGCATAGATCCTTGGTATCCTTTTGCAATAACAGCCATTATGTTCTAGACACTATGCTGAATCTTTCTTTCACGCCATTTGCAAGTCTAATGGTCTCAAACCACCTAACATATAATTTGACAGACCTTGCTAAGATAACATTTCTATACAGAGAGCAAAAGATCTAAGGAAACCAATTTACCGTCAAGATAAATAATTCAGAAACCTGATACCCAGTTCTGAAAATTCACCTAGGTGTCTTGCAGGTGAATATCATAACATTTCAGTTCCTAATTGTGCAAATCACTCTGAAAATTAAGTCTGACTCAAATCACTTGGTTATTATTTTTAAAAATGGCCTTCAGTTCTTCATCAGCTGCAAGAGCTATCTGACATGCATATAGGATGTTCCTCTGACTCGGATAATCTGTTTTTTTTATAGGCACGTAACCTGTCAGAGAAGTGCAGTGTGGCGTAGTGGCCTGGGCACCCGAGTGTGAATCAAAACTTGCATCTCTTCTTAATGCTCCTCCTCACCTGCATGGGACCTCGTAGAAAGTACTTCACTATTCTGTCTCCCCTTTGACTCTTTAGATCACCAATTATTCCCTACCAAGCAATTAAACACAGAGATCGACTTCAGTCAAGTTTTTAAGTATTTCTGTAATAAAACACAGCAACCAGCAACTACTGCAGACAGCAAATTCTACAGCAGGGAACTAATAATCTGAGAACTTTTCTCCTGTCGTGTATGGAGATACTAAAATCTGGTCACATATTTTTCCAGTTCATTCCTCCTTTAACAAACATTTACCAATAGCCTTTCCCCTCTTTCTTACAATTTAATGTTAAAATTACTTTAAAATGTCAAAGGCTCAGACAGTGAAGTGGAAAAATAATTATTTGAATGCAGTCAGCCACTGTATCTTCTTAGTCTAATATTAATGGGAGGAAATGGAAGATTGGCACTGAATTTTAATGAATTCATTAGTTAATTATTGTAAAGCCCTGTGAAAGTGCTAAGAATGATTATTACTTTTATTCCCAAGAAATTTTTTATAATGGCAGAGATGGACCTCCCACAATGACTTTTCTCTAGGTTCAAAATACACCACTGGTGCAAAATGGCATTTATTAATTCTTTGCATAATTCAAGTATGGACTTATCACCAGAGAGAGATACTGACATATCCCCATACAAGTGGCAGCTTTTTCCTTTGTTAATAGACTCATTTAACTGAATAGGCTTAGCTGTACCATAGGGTACTGCTCAACAGGAGCAAGGATGGTAAGTTAGCCAAAACGTGTACAGTCTTTGCTGCACACTGAGCCACATTAAGCCCTAACATAAATTAACAGAACTCTCTCAGAAGATTCAGTGAAGCAAAAGTATCCTTCTGCCAGGCTGAATTTGTCCCACCACCCCTAATTCTGTTGAATTTAATAAGATAAACATGTCTTTTCATTTCCTGACTGCAGATAAGACTGACAAAATATTCTGGAATCAGTCACCAATTTTAAGACCTAATCATTCAGCCAGCCAGGCAAATGGAAGAGAGAAGCTTTTCTCATTAAGTAATGTCTAAGGGAAAGTTAAATCTGTATTCCAACAAAACTTCTTGATATTTGTTGCTGCAGAACCCGAGCATGCAACAATGCATTGTGCATTTTAAAAGCTGTCTCACAGAAAGAGATGTGTATGTTCACAGAAAACAGAACCTTTTCTCTGTAAATGTTTACACAGGAACCTTTGGCAGAGAAATTCCCCAACATTCAGAAATGTTTGTCACAGGATCTCTTTGTTTCTTTTCCATTCTAATTATCTCCTGCTCCAAGTTGAAAGTACTAGCGTCTACTCTTTTAAAGTCAGATGTCTCTTACACTAACTTTTCTAAAGATTAATCCATCAATTGACTTGGTTTGTTTACATAAATTGTCCTTCTTGCCCAATTTCCCACAATCTGTAATAGGACAATGATGCCAGAAGCTCTTCAAAATTGGACCGATTACTTAATACACTGAGATGGGGACTCGTCTGCGTGTGGTGGCTGTGTAACGAGAAGAGGGCCTTTCAGTCACTGTTCATCACACTGGCTGTTTTCAGATCGTGAGACAGGTCAATGCAGAGGAAGACACACCTGTAACACCAACTGCCTCAGTGGCTTCCCGTGTGGAAGGAAACCCCATCCTTTGCATTGTCATGATATTTATTTTAATTGATCCACATAGTGACAGTGATGCATGACGGTCAAAGTCCTGACTGTTAAAGCCAAAGACAGAACTTCCCAGCTCAGCTTCTTCCTCCATCTCTATTCTGCCAACTCCGGTGCCTCTCAAAGTTGGTCAAGCTTATTAAAGTGCCACAGTTGAAAAACATAAAACTGACAACGAGGCCCAAAGTGAGAAATGATTATAGGAAAGTCGCACCTTTTCCACCTCCTCTCATATTCTTTACTTGCAACTTGTGCAGGAGAAACCTGCACCACACTGCTCCCTCCTGCCCCCACGGCACCGGCACATTGCCCAGAGGTGCCAGCAGCAGCACAAGTCTGTAGAGATCCAAACCACAAATGCTACTGCCACAAGGAAAATCCTACAATGCAGAAAGAACGGCCCCCAGCAGAATCATCTTTTGTAACAGAACAAAACACAGGGAGATCACAATGAATAGAGAAGAGGGCAAGGAGATGTGAAACAACCCGCAGAAAAGAAAAACAGGGGGAAGGTTAAGTGGAGTAGGAGAGTCCAATTTCTTCCTTCAAGTTTAAACAAAAGAGAAAAAAGAGAGAAAAACAGGGAGAAGATCTGGCTTATAAATTAAGAAAAAACCAAACTACCTTCCAAAATGTGCCCCTTTCTCTCTCTAAGGTTGTGAACTTAAATATAAGAGCAAGCTCCAAAAGGCTTTATTCATCATGGTTTCTTTTTCTTACCCTTCTTCAAAAAAAAAAAAAGGATCAAGAAGCTAAACTGTGATTGCAGGGTAAACCAGTACTACCATGGACCTAAAAATAAATAATTAAAAATAAAACTAGAAATGAACAGCAGTGCTTTCCAGCCCTTCCTTTGTTCACTGCAATAATCTTCAAGGAGGATTCCCTGTTTTGGAGAAACACAATGTCCAAAACGCTCTCCTTAGCAGGTCACTTTTGAAACTTGAGAAACCGAGTTCTGAAGTACAATTTCCTGCTCTCTCTGAAGTAGGTAAATCTGATCAGATCTTTGGGGGCGGGGAAGGGGGGACGGGAAGGGGAGGAGGTGGGAGTGGGAGAGGAAGGTAAAAAAATACTTCTTACTCCAATAGTCTCTTATGCTTCACAGTGGATAATAAGACTTTAACTGGAGATCAGAAATGAACACCAGCCTTCAATAATGGAAATTTCCATTTAAATGTGTATAATAACACATCACATTTAACTGTATGAATGCAGATCTCATTTACACCTGAAGATTGCCTTGTACTTATAAAAGTACTATTTCCATGGGTTCCAATAACTTAGTTTGCAAATTGAGAGGTAGACTGAAAATGTGATATAGATTCACTAAGTTCTTTGGCCTGAATTTGAACGTTAACTTAATGTAAAAATGTAAGACGTATGAATACGAGGACACTTGCAATAGCTGTGCAAGTTCATAGAAATTGCAGGTGCTGTAAAGTTTGGTCACTAAATATAAAAATTATTACAACAGGCAAACATCAGTAAACACAAAACAAATAATCTACGAAGAATGAAACATTAACCTTGGGGTGGTATTCATACGACCACTGGTATTAGTGCCAGGAATGATAAATGGAGGGAAACAACAACCAATTGATAAGGTATGTACACTTCCCCTGATTTCTTTCTTTCCAGATTAATTCAGGTCTTTATTTTAGAAAAAAACAGAACAAGGAAATTACCTATTTGTTTTAAGATGCAGACTTTGCAGCAATGACACATAAAACTCACATGAATAGTTAGAAGGAAAATAATGATTTTGTTACAATTATTATTCAAGATTTACACTAGTTCTTGGAAACCTCAAATACTAAAAATTCAATGCACAAATGTATACTATCAGTAACAACTAAACCACAATACCACAGTATATATACTATAAATAACACAAATAAAACCAGGTTTATGCCTGTTTCTCATCATGACAAAAAGCATCATCAAGAAACGTGACAAAACCACTGTAATAGGCAAGGACCTAAATCTCATGCCTGGAGAATGCAAGAAGGAAATAGGTGTGAAATGTGCTACATATTTCCTGATATCCTTTCTAATGGATCTTTGTTCCTAAGAAGCACTGCATGCAAAGAGTACATGCAAAGCTTCTCAGGAGTACATTTGATCTTTGCTGATTATTCCTCAGTTGTTATTTATCCTAAACTTCTTTCTGGGAATGGATTTCCTGGAGAAACCAATCCAGCTGACACCTCTGCCCCAAAGGGAGCAGTCCTTTCTCATGTTTTCTTTTGATATATCCATTTTATGAAAAATCCAAACCTACATGCACAACTGAAGCTCTGACACTCTGCACTGCTTCAGTCCATTATAAGAACAAATTACAATATTATATACGTTATCTTCTGTACTAGTAAGCCTAAGGAAGCTTTCAGATGGAGCCAGCCTTGATCTTACCTGTCCTGTACCCTGTGTTGTTGAGGTACACCGCAAATGTACGTATTTCATGTTGCGCCTGCCAGGACGGGGAAGAACAGTTCTCGTTGTTAGTGTAAGTGTTGTGGTTGTGGACGTACTTCCCCGTAAGAATAGAGGAGCGAGACGGGCAGCACATAGGTGTTGTCACAAAGGCATTGATGAAATGAGCACCTCCATGTTCCATGATCCGCCTTGTTTTATTCATCACCTGCATAGAACCTGGAAGAAAAAAGCCATCTCAGAATTATTTTGGTGTTTCAGTCACAAGAGCTAACTAAGAGCTCATGTGTTACATCAGAGACCAGAATGAAGCACAGGTAGTAAAGGCACTGCAAACTCATAGTGAATCAAAATCCAAAGAGATTATTCTCTCCCCTCTAGCAAAGTTTTCCCATTCTTTTAAGAAGGATCAAAGACTGAAGTTTTAAGTTAAGATTTGACTCAAAACTGATGACATAGTTCATAATGGTTTTTTTAATTTTTCCCTCTCTAAGCTCAAGATTTACCATTGTAACTATCTGCACTAGCTGTGCAGCCTTTTTGGAGCCACTAGTACTGTTCCAGTAGCTGAAGGCAAAAACCGGCAAGAAGTAGGCTGAGACAATGTGGTCTGAGGGTGAAAGTCACTTTGCACAGCAGCCCTGACCAAAGTTTGCATACTCCTTGAGCATTATTTAATCCTTGGCTTCAGAAGTTACCTGATGCATTGCCTTACAAGGCTGAGGGTTGTAACCACAGAATCACAACACCATTGAGGTTGAAGGGACGCCTGGAGATTATTTAGTCCAACCCTCTGCTCAAACGGGGTCTGCTGAAGTTGTTCTTTGAGGTATATGTATACCTCATATGTAGTATGAGCTATTAGCAGGTATTGATTTCTGTAACTTTCACTGAACCAAAGTAAAACCCTCATAATAATTTCCATAACTAACCCACTGAGTTCTATCTATCCATATATCTATCTATCTTTCTACCTACCTACCCATCCAACCACTTGATTCATTTTGATAATAGCGTTACCTAAAACTCTCTAAATTTTCTTAGACTTGGTTCTGCAGAATCAGATTTTTAGATGACTACTTCGGCCATCTAACACCACATAGTTTATAGCTGTCATCTAAAAACAAACACACAAGTTTAACTGGTGGGGACTTGGATAAATTAAGGTAATGGGAATAAAAGTCTTGCCGACAATTATTAAAAGCCACACTGCTGCCAAATGGTTGTGCTGTCTCATATTTAAGAGAAGGCTTTGGACATGGACTGGATCTTTACCATAGATATCCATCTAGCTAAATCTGGATCCATATCAAAGTTCTTCCTACATGCAGAAACACCAACGATCAGAAGAAAAAAGACATTTAGTTTCCCTCATCCATCAGTGCCTGATAGTTAAAACTGCAACAGAGTGAGTTATATTTGATCCAGGAAGAATTTCCATTTTCCAAAGAACTTATAATGATACCTGTCATCAGCATGACCTTGCAAAGGAGAGCAAACCTTTCCATCACCAACCCTCCCTTCTCGTTATGAGCAGGGAAAGCCAATAGACAACATGAAGGTATGTGCTCATGCTGGAGCAGGGCTGGGGCCAATTTACCCAAGGTTGAGTTGGATTAATAGTTCAGCTTTAATCAATGCACCCTGCAACCATCTGGCACAAACTGTATGTTGTTTCTGTCAATAATGGGTTTGAGTTTCTTCTAAGCTCTTTAGGCAGAGATTTCATTATGAAATCACAACAATGAGTTGGTTTGATACAGGGCACATTGATATAACCAGGAGTCAAAACCTAGAGGGAAAATGGTCATAAACCACATACAATATCTGACTCTCTGACACCATGAAGGAAGGTTAATTGCTACTGTAGGTCATTTCACCTAAAATTTGCCACGACACTAGTTCTCTTGAGATCATTTTATTGGAATGAGTATTAAAAAAGAATTTAAAATATGTTTGTGCATTTCTCAGGTCAGAGCACATCTCTGTCCCATCGCTTTGTGACAAGAACCAGGGCAGGTTATGGCACTCCTCCTTCAGAACTTGATGAATTTCACATATTAAAAAGAAGTTTCTGAAGAAATCAAGACTTTTTGTTTCTATAACTGCGAGATAAGTGTTAGCGCTCAAAGGCACTAACACCACAGTTAACAATTATAGCAGTCAATTATATGTTATGTGAGCCTGAAAACTGTGGACGTTACTTCTCTGTTGCCTTATGAGCTAGCCCAAGCATAAACAGGCCATCCGAAAGAATGTTTTGTCATCCCAATATTAAAATACAATTTAACAACCCCTTTAAATGACAGAGGCATCTGTGCATAAATAACTGTACATGTTAAGACTCCCCTTGGGGACAGTAACGTCCTTTAATAAAACTGCTGTAATGACAAGGCCGTATATATCAACAGTCTTTAATACAAAAACATATGATCTAATCTGCTTCCCCAGCTTGAGAACTAATACAGAGTGACAGATCAGTGGAAGGTAAAAACCCAGCATACTCTTATGTACAATCTTAAATAGGCCAGCTTTAAATATTTTAAACAGCATTAAACCAGCCAACCAAAACTGATTTTCGCCAGCTTGCCTCCAATACAAACACAGAATTGTGAGAAAAAGTAGAAACTGATCTTTCTGTGGCAGAAGATTAGTTGTGTGTTAATCAGCAACTGGAACCCCACCAAATCACCTTTTGAGTTGGAAAACCTTCTAGGGTTTCATTAGTGGACGTACCAAGGATAGTCATGCTTTGAAGTGTCAAGATTTAATTCAGAAAATGTTCTGTTACCTGTCCAAAATGACTGATAATAAATAAAAATAATTTAGTCTAAGATATTTAAAAAAAATAATAAACCATTGGACTACTGTGAAGATACGAAAGTTTAATCAATTCCATGCATTCAAGATGCTCACTGAACAAAATGAAGCAAAACCTAGGTTGAAAATCCACTTGAAATTTGTGTAGTATCCGTAACTTTGCTTCGTGTGTCTTCACAGTCCACTTTAGGGACAAAGCTGATATTTTGACTAATACTAACAGCAAAGATATACCAGTTGTTTATAAAATAATATTGACTTTCTCATTAGAAGTGTTTTGTTGTTGTGGGTCATAATTTACATGAGGTTTTGGGAGCTTCAGTTGTTGAAGAACTCGTATTAAGGCCCAAGTGACTTAGTCTACTGTGAAGCACAATTTTAGAAGTGGTATCCATACCCAGAATGTTAATTAACTGTACCCTAAAGCCTTCTATTTTTATCCTGCTTGAAACTCATTAGACACCCTTTTCACATCTTCATTTCCTTTTTTTCCCCCTCATATTTAATTTTAACGAAGCTCTGAGGCCCTAATCTCTATGTATGATAACTAAGAAAAATTATCTTCTGTGCCACTTCTGTAGTTTCTTTAGAGAAAGATGTAGGAACATACAAATCACCTCTCACTCGGGTTTCTCTAACGTGGCTGAAATATCTTCTAAAAAATCAGATCTTTCTCCAACTATGAGATAATGAAATAAGCTGGTTTGTTAAACCACTGCAATATGGTAGGAAAACCTAATTAAACTGGAGATGCTGAGTCCATCACACAGGGGACATCAGCATTATACTAACTTGGACTTAAAAGGCTCTAATGGGAAAAAAAAAAAAGTCTTTGTTTCCAATTAATTCTTTCTCCTCATCAATATATTCCTCTTCTTTATGTTCTGCTTGTCAGTACAACTCTTTTGATTAGACAGTCAACTGTGTATGTTTCAGTAGGTCTTGGTGTTCTCATTTGTCTTCTCCCATTTGTATCCATTACAATTTACACTCGTTCTCCTTTGACCTGGATATTCTGCATCTTTTTCATCAGCCCCTCATCAGTTTTTCCTTTTTTCAATACAAGGCTGAGGTTTAGTTTCCCAAGTAAAACTCATGATTAACAGTAGGGCAAATTAAATTAAAAACAAACAAACAAGCAAACAAACAAAACAAAAAAAAAAAAACCACAAAAAAACCACACAAAACCCCCCATGTTTCTGAAAGGATGACATTCTCTTTCTGCTAAACTCCACCAGCTACTGGTACATTGTTCAATCTATCTGAAATTAAATAAAGGAAGGGCTGTCAAGGGCACTTGAGATGGTGTTGTCTTCCCTTCTGCCTCAAAAGTTGCCACAAAAAACCCAGAGCAACAACACCCATCAGTTAAGAATATTCTTAGAAACAGATGAAATCTTAGTTACGCACAGCCTTCTCTACACTTTCATAGCTTCCAAGTTTTCCTTAGCTTTTATTTGTAATTCACATCTTGCTTTCATCTTTCTTAAATGCATTAACCACAATCCTCACAAATGGCAATTTTGATTAACTTGGACAGCTCACCAGACAATAGTCAAGAATATAAATTAATTCAAACAAATATTGGGTCTCACAAAGCCATTAGTAGCAAATGACGAATATCAAATCTCAGCTTCATCAAATGGATTTTCCTTAGTTAGATCCTAATTTGTGTGGACACATGCCCATTATGCCTGAAATTGGAAAGCATCAGATTATCAGAGAAGAGAAATATACTGCCCAAAGGACTTAGACAATTGCATCAGAAACAAGCAGGCTGGCATAAAATAGAAGATGATAAATTTTTTAGGACCACCTTCTGAGCCTGCAAGATAATGTACTTAGGTTCTTTTGGATATACATTATTGAAACTGCTTTATTTGGGATCCAAATAACCATTTAAAAAAGAAAAAAAGTGACAACAGCAACAACTCTAAGTTGAAATACATTCCTATTAAGTGGGGTTACTGCCATAGCAGGCTTTCTCGCCACATCCAAGGAGAAGGTGACATCCACGCTACGGCAGACATGCGGTAATACTGATAAAAAGGAAGTATTTGTAACAATACGGCCACATCACTGTGATTGACTTCTCAGCTAGATGAGTAAGTGTATAAGTAATACAAGTTCATTGACTTTACTATTGTGGTCTTTTTCTTCTGTGAGGTCTGTTTTCCAATTTTTCCCATCCATTCTAGAAATTTGATGCAGTAACTGTCAAGAAAACCCACCAGACCACACATATACAAGCTCTCATCTTTCAGATGATCCAGGCTCTACACTCACTTAAAAGCATATTTCTAATGCAAAATTATTAATGTAAACTGGTTTGTGTTAATCACTTCTCCTAACTACAGACAACATTTGGTAAATATAAGTTTGTGCAGGTAACAGAACAAAATCCAAACTCTGCCAGTTAATTCATTATTCCAAATCATTAGGCAAAGTGTGTGTTTAATCTTCATCTCCTTTCTTCAACAATTAACATAGCGTTGAATAACACCATAGAACCTTTTCATACTAAGTGATTTTGGTCAGTAATTAACTACACATCTAAACGGACAACACCAAGAATAGCATGACTATGTTAGGTAACATTTAAGTTATTAAAATTAAAATTGTACATGTAATGAATGTCTGCAATTACACAAAAAAATCTGGGTAATTACATAGTGCAATAATCAGTTATGAATTTAAACCTACTGCTTTGGCACGTAGCTTCCCAGGTTATACTTGCAATTGCCAGAAGCATAGTTTAGGGGTGTAGATGAAGACAGATAGGCAGGAATCTTGTATTTCCACAGAAACAGGAAGTTTGATATTATAAGTTGAGATTAACTTTTGCTGTCCTTGAATTGCACGCAGACAGAAAGTATTTTCTACATAAAGGCAGGTTTAAACTTTTGCTACTTATTCTTCCTATCATTTTTCACACTGGAAAAAAGATAATTATTTTGAACGCAAGAATCAAGCTTCAAGGAAAAGCAGTGCCATACTCGTTAGCTAAAATTCTCTTATGTTGGGCTCTTACCAAGTTCTACATCCTGATCATCAGTAAGGACAAGGATGATGTTTGGGCGGATGTTTCTACGGTCCCTTTGAAATCTTCCCTTCAGACGCTGATTTAAGAGGAAAGCTGAACTTCCATCCAACAGTGATAAAACAGTCATCATGAATAATCCAAGGACAATACTATGCTGTGCCATATTGTGCTGATTTAATGTTCTGTCTGAACAAGGTGGGTTAATGGCTTCTATTTCTTTTTTTGTTTGCAGGTCTCCTGTAAGAGAGAGGGAAAGTATTTATTTATACCTTGACCCCCCTGCCCAGACAAGGAACAGCAAGGTTCTCTCCAAAGAAGTAAAAAGCAATATACTTGAAATAATCTAACTCCTAAGAAAAAACCCACAACCAACAAACAAAATAACAAAGCAACTGAATGTTTTTCTAGTGCTAGCTAGAAGCAGAAACGTGAAAAATTCACAGTTCATAAGCTGTTACCAACGTAGGCAATGAAGTTTCACTCCATGCTCAAATTTGGCAGTGAGTTCAAGGATTTAGCAGGGTATCAAACTCTTACATTTGCTTTGATGCATATAAAAAGCAATCTTCTTCCTTAAGGTTCTGAGGTGGTTTGAGATGGCATTTTTGTTTTGTTTACTGCATCAAAAATGCAGATGTTGAAGAAAAAAACCTCACGTCTATCCATATTTTTAAACAGGACTGTGATAAAATTTACTTATTTAACAAACATTTTCAAATTCATAGAGGATTCTCAGATAGAAGATTTGTTATACATTGATTTATCTTACAGATTTCATTGGAGAGCAGAGCTGCCCAGATCTTGGAACTGTGGTATGATACTGTTTGAAGTCTACTACAGCTTTGATGTTAGTGTGATGCCCCTTCAGCATTCCTGTTGGTTTCCAAGACTTCATTTTTTAAAAAAATATCATTATTAGTAATGAACACATTTGAAGGCACACTACTGCAGAAGTTTGGTAATGGATGCACCAAAATGATTTGCCCTGCCTATGACTTCTCTCCACCATAAATACAATGCCCCCAAATTAATTGTTTGCAAAACAGAGCACATCTAACTGGTCCTGCTCCTCATAATGAGCCAATAAAATTTCTTAGCAATTCCTACAAGGAAATTCCCAAAAATGAATAAGCGTGCTGGAATAATTTTTAAATAATAGTTTTGCTCAGTGACCTTCTGGTATAAAGGGATTTTCTCTTGCTTTCAGAAGTCAAAATAACAGTATGAAACTGCTTTGAAAATATCAAGTACTAACTATTTCATCAGATCCAGTGATCAATGAGTCAGTTTTTGATTAATTCTCTACTTGCTGCCTGCCTTTTCCTGGACTGGTGCCAACGATCTCTTGTAATGCAGTGAAAAATCAATTAAAAATGACACAAGGGAGACTATCTGCTTTTTGTAAAGACCAGAAATGCCTGAGTGGAAAGAACCTAGCACAATGTGTTTTACCCAAAGAAATACATTGGCTATTCTGTCCCTAAAGCCACTTGGGAAAACAGTTTTTCCTCCAGCAGATTATTTCATAGCCCCATTATTACTTCATCTTTGTCAGCGTCTGTTCTTTGAGATAAACTTTGATTAAGAAAGTTCTCATGCAATAGCAAAACCACTGGTCTGAAAAATTATACTCAGCTCCTATGCTTATTTAAGAAATGCATACTGAATTTTCATATAAGTCAACAGATACATAGCTATAGTATGATGCAATATTTATTAAGGCTGCTTTCCAAAAATGTATACTAATAGGGTTTTGAGGAACTGAAAAATCCTTCTTCCTCACTAGTCTCTCCAGTGAGTTTCACAGGCAGGTGAAATCAACTTTTTTCATAGAAACAAAAAATTGATTTTAAATATCCTAGCACTTGTTCCAATAGGTAGGGTAAGAGAAAAGTCCAGCTTCCTAAGTTTACAGAACAGCTTTAGTACCTCTGCTGCTGCTCAGAGATTTGCCGGGCTATAGCAGAAGGAACATCGACAAGTCCTATTAATTTTCATTCCTTGGACTCAGAATTCCATTTGCAGCAGTACAACTGGGAAGAATCATGTCAGATTCAATGTGTTGCTACTGTCCAGAGTAGTCAAAAGCAGCCTGAGAGGCAAACCTGGATCTGTTTCAAAAGGGAAAAAAATATAAAAATTTAGTTTAAAAGGCACATTTTCCTAGACACCAGCTTTCTGGGGGAAGGGAGTAGAGAAATGGCTTCTGCTCTTCAGAAATAGCTCCAGATGTACTTCTGTTGAAAAAAACCCAAACCAACAACAAAGGCATTTTCATCACACAAACATTTTCCTGAAGGTCTAAAAGTTAATGTTGGGGTTTTTTCTGCTCTATGCTATCCAACAGAATCTTGAAGCATTTAGAAGGCTGTCCTTTCTTGTTATATCTGCTCATAACTCCATTCACTGTAGAGTATTGTGCATGTGACAGTCTTCCTTGCCTTTTTCTCACTTTTTTTTAAACAAATGCATGGAAGTAACCTCATGACCTGGTTGTCTCTCTCCCCTCATCTTTTCCTCACAGTTTATTGCCCCTCACTCACTTCATTATATCTAAAAATAGAAGTTGTCCCCAGCTCAGAGAGCTGCTTATCTACCTATAAAAGAGTTAACACATTTGGGGATGTACATAAACTGCTAATGCACGGTTATTTTATCCATACTTGTATACTTAGGGTTAAAAGAATGAGTTATGTCTGAGAGGATACTGCAGGTGGAGGAGAGAATTTCATGTCAAGTACAACAGGCATCTTCTACCAAACCTGTTATCTCAACCCCCTCCTCGACAAAGATTTTTCAACTATTCTGGTGTGTTACGTTCCTATTATTATCAGGATAAGTACTGCTGGGAACCAACTCAAAGTATGTAATTACGTGCAAAACTCATACCAATAACTAGGTAAGAAAATTAAAGCAATTTTAGAAAATAACCCATTTCTTGAAGCATGTATTCATAAAAGACAGACATGCCACAACTAACAGCATATATGCAATAAAATCTAAAAGCCAGCTTTAAATAATTCTCAGAATAGCAACAGAAGAGTCTCTCACATGGATTGCCAGTGGTCAAATATAGATTGATTTTTTTTTAACCCCTAGTCTTCAGTGAACTTCAGGGAAGAAATACAACATAAGGTCTCTATTAACAGTTTTTTCCCCACTTCTGTCAACAAGTTTAATCTGCAACTCATAGATAAAGCCAGAAGAGTTCCACAGCAGTGCCCTAATCTGCCCTCACTTTTAATATAGCACCCTCTCCAGCGATGCATTTCGATCTGAGTGGTACAGATGGCCCACTGCTTTATGTGCCTCTGCAGGCCATCCTCCAATATTAAAGATGCTTAATCTGTAGTGGCTCTCATGAGAATTAGGTGTGCCTTTTATTTTCTCCCAGATTACAGATATGAACTTGACAAGTGTGGTCACTCCTGGCTTATATTTAGGAAAGTGCTATCAGAAATTTCTGAACTTTCTTCAGCTGGAGCATCTAGCCAAGCTTTATGAAACCTCCTCACAGGCTGCTTTAGAGAAAGTCTGGTCCTCTTATTTTCTATGGTTTACAGCTGAGTATAACAAGTCCCTGACTGCCTTCATAGCCTGAATTAGATACAGCTGCCTCTTTTTGTTCTTAACTCCTATTAGTATGGGGAATGAGAATATAGCCAAACTTAATTCTCCTGGGTGGCAACACAGAACATTACACTATCTCTTCAACATTTATAATGTGACTTAAAGCCAGACTTCAGTACATTTATTCTATTTATAAAAAAAATGGAGCCAAGTTCTGTTCCCAAGTAGCATTTACACCAAGGAAAGACTTTATAATACTGTCCTCAGTAATTAATGTCAGTTCTACCAGCACAGCACAGGCAGGATGCACAGGGATGACCAGTGTCAATTCTACCCCCAGATGGTATTTTTAACACGCTATTGATTAGTATTGCTTAGCACAGATGTAACATGCACTGTGGGCAAAAGTAGTAACTGACAGTGGCTTGCACACACCGTCACCCCAATCTCACTAATGCAAGTCCTAGAACAGCTGTCCCACATGTAAGCCCAGTGCAACTTCACTGAAGTAAAATAATTAAGTTATTCCAATATAATCAAGAGTAGTATCTGACTTTCCTGTAGCAGAAAAGGTACAAACATGTACCAAATTAATTCTTGTACCAAATTCATAAATTAATCCTGTTTTGAGCCCACTTCTAGAAAGCTACTTCTTGTTATGTTTACATTAACTGATTTTTATTATTTTTTTAAACAAGCATCCTGTAAAACACTAAATCCAGAATTGGTATGGCAAGTTCAACTCGCCCAGCAACCACCACAGAAGAGGGGAACAGTATGTAAGCCACACAGTGGAACTGCACAATAAGGGAAAACTGGTCAGCAAGAAACAATGCACACCTGCTCTAAATACGGCTGGAGCCAGTACCAGGTGTATTATTTAAGCAGACTTAGGTGTGCCATTTGTCCAACGTTTAAATTCATTGAAATACATGGTGCTGGAGCCATTCCCTAGCAACCAACCCAATTAAAACCACTTTGCCAGTTAAATGGATTCAGCGGTGCTGCTGTTCTTTTAACTCTTGAGTCACTCGCTCCTGTACACCCAGGTCTGGTTACGGTAACTCCTTTTTCACTAAAGCTGTCAAACATCATTTGAAACCACTATATTTTGGTTTTAAGAAATAAACACGGTTTTATATGTGTATTGGGAAGAATCTTGTTTGCAATCAAACAAGGTTCTCAGGGGAAGGCTGGTATCAACATTACTGCTGTAATCTAACAACATGCTGTGTCTTCTTATAGTTTTATACTTGCTGGGGTTTTTTTCCCCAGATAGCCAAAAATTTAAGAGAGAGTACAAAATCAAACACCCAGTGTGAAATGTGACTCTCGAAGATGACTGTTGTGCTGATTCACCTACACAAACTACGGCTAAAGTATTTTTATTTGCAAGTATCTACCATTTCTTCAGAAGTCAGGAACGGAGCTCCCAGACTTATCAGAGCACCGAATTACTATTCAGACACGTTCTGCTGACTCGCTTTCCTTATGCTGGTGAACTCTACACCAAAGCTAAATATTTATCACGGGGAAGCTTACTTGCATTACAGAATCTCTTCCCTATTCTGTAACTTTATTTTAAATAAAACTGAATTATAAATTACTTATAGTTTTCCCTAGGCCTTGATATTTTAAGAAGTATTTTAAACAGCACAATATACTTTCCATGTATCCATGTATTCTTTCTGTTCACTGCTTGTGTGTTATTATTCGAGCTTCCCAGCAATACACACAAAATTAATTAGTCCTCAGATAGGTTAAATTGCTGTTTGGATCCCCCAAATCCACAATAATAAACACACTTTTCTGCAGCACATGCAATGATAACCCAATAATAACTTGAAAGAGATTAAGAATTATTTCCCTATTATACTGACTATCTTCACATATTTATAAATAATAAAGATACATGGTCTTTGACTTTAAAGATAATTATATTAACTTGTATTAAGTACAGTAATAACCACAGACTTTCACTCCTGGAAACAGCAGAAGGGAATGAATGCAAGTGATTTAAGACAGAAAAAGTAGGCAAACACAGTTACCGTTACACAGCTACATTCTATCAAGTACACAGAATTTTTTGTAGCCGCATACAGAAGAAAACCCACGTAGTGTATATACATATGCACACACATATAGACAGTCGGATACACACGTTACCCGGATGCGCACGGTAATTAGTTCAATGAGAAGCTAAGGGCTATGCCATCGGTCGTCTTTGGAAACTCTTTTCCGCACAGCCCCAGCCCGGCGCGGCCGCCTCTCCCCGACCAGGGGACACCCCGGCGAGGGGGTGTCACACACACGGTCCCTCCAGCACCCACCGCCCCGGGAGCGTACCCTCTCCTCCTCCGCCCGGGGCGGGGAGGGCGGCACGATGGCTCCCCGGCAGGGCTAATAGCCACCGGGCTGGCAGCGAGCGCCCACCCCGCCGTGCCGGCGGCAGCCTCAAGGCCGGGAGGGCCGAAGGGCGGTGGCGCTTCGCGGGGGGGCTCCCGCCGCACCAGACGGGGGCTGGCAGCGGGGGCTCAGTCATCCCGACGGCGGGACCGCACCGCGTCGCCTCTCCTCCGGCCTCCGCTCGCCTTTCCAGCCCCGAACCCCCTTTTCTCCTAACACCTCACTCAACTTCCAGCCCCTCCCGTT
>JAHREE010000216.1:1001362-1079647 GCA_033628505.1 Tringa tobata
GGGGGGGGAGAGGGAATTAATTGCCCCTCATATTTTATGCTCTTCTTGTCTCCTCTCCCTGGGCCGGGCCGGCCCCTCGCAGCTGAGCCCCCCCTCAGCGCTGCTGGGCCGAGGAGGGAGGGGGCGGACGCCAAAGGGGCTGGGGGCGGCTTGGGGCCCCGCACACCTGTGGAGGGAGAGCCTGATGACTTCTTCATGTGTTGGTAACACAGACCCCATTCCACGTGTGCAGTTGAAATTAAAGGAGCCAATATTCATTAGTAATTAAGAAAAGCTTAATCAAGCTCTTAGAGCTTGTGTTTACAGCAGGTGCTATCTACACTACTGGGAACATGTTACATTCTACTTCTGGAACTCAATAGTGTTTGGATAAATACCTAAATATGTAGTAGCTTCAGTAGATTCTTTAAACACCTCTTAAGTACATATCCTTTAAAGACACCAGTACACTAATATCTTCAAAAAAATACAGGAGTATAACTTTTTCTTCTAGCATTCCCATGCCAATAACGTCACACATGCAACACAGGTTACCTCAGAACTTCCTGGCACCCATTACTACATCTAATACTGAATTATCCACTGGGGAGGCCATCGATCATAAATTACAGTGTACCTCTAAGCTTTTATTTTGAATCTGTACCTTTAAAATATGTATTAGAAAACATACATCTGCAAATAAAAGGAACTTTATGTCACTATTTTTATCANCTTCTTGTCTCCTCTCCCTGGGCCGGGCCGGCCCCTCGCAGCTGAGCCCCCCCTCAGCGCTGCTGGGCCGAGGAGGGAGGGGGCGGACGCCAAAGGGGCTGGGGGCGGCTTGGGGCCCCGCACACCTGTGGAGGGAGAGCCTGATGACTTCTTCATGTGTTGGTAACACAGACCCCATTCCACGTGTGCAGTTGAAATTAAAGGAGCCAATATTCATTAGTAATTAAGAAAAGCTTAATCAAGCTCTTAGAGCTTGTGTTTACAGCAGGTGCTATCTACACTACTGGGAACATGTTACATTCTACTCCTGGAACTCAATAGTGTTTGGATAAATACCTACATATGTAGTAGCTTCAGTAGATTCTTTAAACACCTCTTAAGTACATATCCTTCAAAGACACCGGTACACTAATATCTTCAAAAAAATACAGGAGTATAACTTTTTCTTCTAGCATTCCCATGCCAATAATGTCACACATGCAACACAGGTTACCTCAGAACTTCCTTCTAATACTGAATTATCCACTGGGGAGGCCATCGATCATAAATTACAGTGTACCTCTAAGCTTTTATTTTGAATCTGTACCTTTAAAATATGTATTAGAAAACATACATCTGCAAATAAAAGGAACTTTATGTCACTATTTTTATCATTAAACGATGCCACAGTGAAAATGGTTTATGTGGTTGAAAACAGACAGGATACAGTTCTCTGCAAGAACAGCAATCAATAGAAGAGGAGGAGTAAGAAACAGATTAAAAAAGAAGATTCTATCATTTCCCAACTCAAGTCAAAATCCACACTTACACAGCTGCAGAACCAGCGAGGAAATATGATGGTTCCTGAAAATGCTAGAGGAAAATGACTAGCTGTAGTTTTAAGGAAAAAAGCCAGAGCAGAAGAGACTCAGAGGAAGAACTATAGAGTTCTAGAAGTATTTTCAAAAGCAATGCAAGATATATAGAGATATCTATATTAAAATATTTCTGTAACATCTATGATTTATTAGGATTTTTGCTTTGAAACAAGCATGGCATCCAATGACTTAATTCGGACTTCGCTGGAGAAGGCTAATCGTCTTGAACCTTTTTTCATTGTTGGCTGCACACAGACTGTCCCTAAATCAGCATATCAGCAAGAACTGAAATAGTACAGTTCCTCCAAATACAGGTGTGTCACTACTAAGGGACCAAGCGTGCTCCTGTACAGACAGGAATAAACAATACAAGTGAAGCACTTTATGTCAGTACAACTGCGTCCACACTAGGGGCTGCAACAGTATAACTGTATTGGTATAAATAAACCGCTCCCTAACAGGGCGTTACACTAAGACAAAAGCTGTGTGTAAAACAGGAGCTACATCTTGCTAACATTTTGATAAAATTGTCATATCGCTTTCTGAGATAACATTTGACCTTTTGCTAGCGACTTCCATCTCACAATAAAACATTTTACAGACAATTAATTTTTACAACACACCTGTGAGCTATGACGTTCTGATTCTGCGCATTTTAGACATGAATTACTGTCAGGTAAGGCAGCCGAGTCACCCAGAGCCAAAGAGCCTTTCAGCAGCAAGGCCAGGAAGAGAACCAGGAGCCCAGAGTTCCTCTGTCCTAACCACAGGCCAAGGGTTTGCCACCTGAAATACACAACCTCAACAAACCATCTCTAAAGGGACTGCAAACGGTAACTAACAAGCTAAAAGAAAATACAAAATTTGCGACACAGTGGTCCCCATTTTACACTGGGGAAGGAAACCGACAAGCTCTGTTTAAAATGTAATTTTTCTTGAGCACTGTAAATGGGATTTTCCTTTATAAGAAGCACATGACCATTGTGAATTTTCATTAATACAAACTACAAGCAACAAAGATACTAAAACTAGTATTAGTGACATTAGTATAGCAATCTAAATTTGATTTAACATCACTGGAAAATCTGTCGCAATAGATCACTCATTTCAACAAAAGGGTGTATTCACCTCACAGGGAGTGCATGTAATTTCCATTAATGTTAATGGGAGTTATGCAAGTGCATTAAGAGGATAATATACCCCCTGGTCTGAGACAACCCTGCAAAGTGAAAGGTGCTTCCTCTTGAAGAGAATGGGGTTTCCATCTCATGCATTTCAAAAGAACTGGTTCTGGCACTGTTACAAAACAGGATGAATATCAACTATTATGCATATTTGGGGAGTAGTTTCCAAAGTTAAAGCAGTTTAGTGATTTCAGCTAACTTTCCTATTGCCAAAAATTCAAGGGATATAGACGTATTTAAAACACTGTGGTTTATTTGAAGTCTAGGGCAACAAAATCATGTGAAATTACTGGTAAAACAAGAAGGTCTGAAAGCCTACTGGTGCAAGGGGACAGGAACTGTTTTGTTTAAGAAGTAGATACCTAAAAAACCTCTTTTAATTCACTACCTGGAAAAGGATTCCATTGGTACATACGGATCATCACAACTGATCAGGAGTTCAAAAGATCAAATGAAGAAGCAAGATCATTCCCTTTTTCACTGCGCATCTCCAACGAATTTTCAGATCTCTCTCACAGTACGCCATGGAACAGCTTGGAGTTATTTTACTGTACCTCAAATAACAAATGTCTCCTATTATCTAAATAGTTTGTCTAAAAAAACATAATCCCAGGATAAACCTATTAAAATTAGGAGAAAACAGACGTGCAAGCATTTCTTTAAATGTCATCACACATCTATCTGCATTTTTAGGCACATAAATCCCTCCAATAATTTAACGTACAGTTTCTCTGCCCACCTTACTTTCAAGTAGTGGGGCACAGAAAAATATATTGAACAATGCATGTTGGACTGTTAACTAAACCATGGATTTGCACATAAAGGGGAGCTGCTTTGATCCAGTTGGCAGATAGTGGGGATCCACACCACAATCTTTTCATCAGCTCTGAGACAACAGCTGAAACCCAAGGGTGTAACAAGTGCTCAGGGGGAACTGTCCCCCCATAATGGAGTTCAATAGGAAGAGCAGCACATCTGCAATACAGAGAAGCAACTTCTGGAAAATGAAAGGACGGTCAGCAATAGTCCAAAGTCATTAAAAAAACCACCCCAAAAATAGAAGACAGGCAACATGCTGTGCGAGGCACGTCTTTCACTGTTGCCAAATATATTGTGCTTTCAGAGCTCAAATATTGTTCTTTTCTCACGTTACATGAAATAGAAAAGAAAGGCCGGCTTTTGCATTTTTATATACTTCAGTCAATGCCTTCCTACTCTTCTTCAGACTGGCTAATCTTTATATCTACTCATCATATGTAAACCTCCCAAACCATTAGTCATTTTGATTTCTCCTCTCTGCTTTCATATTTTTTGATGCTCTGAGACATCTTTACAGACCTACAAATAAAGCCAGCAGTACAATAGGAGTCTGATCTCTCTTGCTTTTCCTCAGTGCAATTTATTATAGCTATCAGTCCAGCATTATCCCAATTACACTGGTCAGAGCCCTCATGGCAGTATAGAGTTTAATTTTTTACTTCTTTAAATAACTGCATTTCAGTTGCATAAAATATGTAAATCCTGCTTCACCAACAGATGAGAATGCTGTTGGGAAGGCACAAACAGCACAATAAGCTCCACTCCTTGGTCCCTCACATTGCATATGTTTTATATGACAGACTCCAGCTCAATATATTTTGTGAACAATTGCTCCAGTCTTACATTTAAAGTCAAGTTGCACTTTCTATAAATACGCAATCACATTATGGGGGGAAATGGTTTATATGTTTTGAGGTACTATGAAAATGGAAAAGGGGAACACAGCCAAGAAAAGCAAACGAGGGGGCAAAAATTCACCTCACTTGATTGATCCAAATGCTAAGCAATGAAATATATTATACTCTTCAGTGTGAAAATAAAGATTAAGTATAGTATACTGTATGTATTTAGTTACAAATAGGAGTTTACAATGTGTCAAGACAATATAATTCTAGTTTAAGATTAATCAAATGAAATTTGATGGTAACTGACGACAGTGGATGCAAATTACTTAGAGAAATATTGAAGCAGGAAAGATGATGGGGAAGTTGTAAAAGTAACACCTCAGTGTATCTATTTGGACAACAAACTCAAAGCAAATCCTTCCTGGAAAGCCAAACAGAAATTCATAAGAAAACACTATTAGAATGATTCTAAAGTTCACATACAGAATTCATATATGTGTTCTGAGCAATTAATATTATTATTAAGGCTCAAAGATGCATTTGAACATCTATACAGAGGATGCAAACTTAATGAATCATTGTTTGTTACACAGCCCATATAAAGAAAACTGTAGTGAAAAAAGCAGGTCTGCTTTTCCCCCCATTTATAAATTACCCTTAGAATAGCTGCTTGTAACCTAGCAATGATTTAATAATTTATTTTAATAAATAATTTTTCTTTTCATAAAGAATTCAGATTATTATTTTTTTACATCCTGATCTAATTTTCCCTTGTAGACTTTCAACACATTTTAGTGCTCAATGCTAATGCTCAGACTGCCTCCTGTTCTGATGCCTGGATGTTGAAAATGTACAGGTATGAAGTAATGGGACAATAATCAACTGAACACATTGTTCAACTAATGATTAGCTGCAATCTCAGCATGTTGGTCTGTGAAGCAAAACGTGAAAGACTATTATATTCACTTTTAATAAAACTTCTCTTAGAGAAGCCAATAGCCATTGCCCTTATTTAAATAACATTTCTGAAGAAAGTAGTAAAGTATGTGATGATAAAATACTCTGTGCCTATCTAAAAACATCTATGCTCTGATTTGAAAGTATTAGAACAGAGAAAGGTATAATCAACTGGTAGAGGATGGATAAACCAGGAGGCCTCACCTTAATACAACACTACAATGTCCACTCTTTTCTGTGGCATTTAATGTTAGTCAAGGATCTATCTGCACGCCCACACTATCTCCATCTATCTCCAGTAAAGCACTCCTGGCACATTGAATGGTCCTGCCTCTGAGCAGTTCCCAAATGGAGCAGGTACCCAGTGTATGTTATTGTCCTGGTTTCAGTTGGGATAGGGGCTCATTTTCTTCCTAGAAGCTACTGTGTTTTGGATTTAGTATGATAATAATGCTGATAATGCATATTGGTTTACTTGTTGCTAAGCAATACTTATAAGTCAAGGACTTTTTCAGCTTCCCATAAAAGCTGAGAGGGAGCACAGACAGGACAAACTGACCAAAGGAAGATTCCATACCATCAACAGCATGTTCACGATACAAACAGGGGTTGGCTGGTGGCAGGGATCCATCATCGCTGCTTGGGACAGGCTGGGCAACCGATCATTGCTAGTGAGAGCAATTTGTGTCACATCACTTAATTTGGTATATTTATTATTATTATTATCATTATCTTCTTCTGTTACTGTTCTATTAAACTGTCTCTAGCTGAATCTGCAATGTTTGTTGGAGTTTTTTCCCCTCGTTTTTCTCTCTCTTCTCCCTACCCTGCTGGGGTGTGTGTGGGGAGTGAGTGAACAGCCACATGGTCCTAGTTGCTGGCTGGGGTTAAACCACAACAGTAGTGTGCTCTTTGCCATATAAGTATTTGGTTTGTGGTTTTTAGCTTCAGGTGAATTTGCTGCCCCTACAGCAGAAGAACCTTCACTTACAAAGGCCCATTTTGTAGGCACAAAGTCCAAAGGGATGCAACTGGACTTCACCTCCATTAGGAAAGCTACAGCTTACTGTTTACTTCCTTTGCTTTTCATTATGTCTTCTAATCAGTACTGTTTAGCAGTTCTCCTCCTTTACCCCATATAGTTTTAATAATGACATAGATAACTAGATCCGACTGAATATTTATATATTCTAAGCTGGACTTCAAATGCACAATTTTTAGAAATATTAGCAGAGTAAATTACACAATTGCCAACATTTCACACACACAAAGAAGGCTTTTTTTTTTTTCCAGTTGCCTCAATAGGACAAGTGAGGCAAAGCTTATGGTGGGATGTGATACCTGTTATTAGATCAGCAGCTACACATGGGAAGGAACAGACATGCCCTCGGGCATATCAAGCACTTCTTCAGGTCTAAAATAGAAGCACCAATCTTTAAAGTTAAACTGCTCAGAGTTTAACCAATGTGTTAATCAAGGCGCCCAAAAGAAAAGTAGCTCGTATCTCTGATATGGGAAGGCTTGCTAACAAAGAAAGAGGAGACACAGCTTGATCTGTTAAAACAAAGTAGTAGCTCACCTCCTGAAAAACAGACTTATTACTGAGGTAGGGATACAGGAGAAATCAGAAGAGAGGTTAAGAAAATTATAATACCCATAAACCCAGTATCTCTAACAAGTCTATCATTTTTACCTTTTAACAGAGTCATGAATTTTAATATTGAGGCTTATCATTTGAAGGTGCTTTGTAGATGTTCCTTGAGGGCCAGGACTGATTCATCAGAGATAGAGCAGTTACTTTATGAGAAATGTTCACCTACCAGTCATTGGCATCTCTCACTTATTGATCATCTGCAAGGACCTTGGGGGTTTCTTAACTCTCTTTCTGGAAGGTCATTTGGTTATGCAGGTAATTTCCTCTGGGGACTACAGAGAAAGTAGATGTTCAGTTCTGACAGTGTTATGGTAGCTCAGTACAGGTAAAGTGCAGTCACTTGAAAGATTTAATACATACATTACGTGTTCTTAAAATATAAATTATTATATTGTGAAAAAGTTATTTTTAAATTAGAAATCAACATTTTCAATTTCTTTCCCTAGGTCCCATGGGCAGAGCTTATTTATATAATGTCTAAAGGACACTAAAGCCATCCAAATGCTTTCTGCTTCATTCAAGACCATAAGAAAAATACAAGAACAGAAGCACATCCCACCATAAGCTTTACTTTCATTAAAGAATGCTTTACTTTCATTTCCAGAAAGTTAGAAATAGAGTTGAATCTACATGTGAGCTTCAGCATCACTCCCCTACCTTCAGAGTTTACAATCTCCTATCAGGAAGCGACAAGATTCTTGCATGCAAGAAAGCCTAGATCTTGACTACAAATACCATGCCATTGACAGCCACCAATTCAGTGATGCCTGACATGTACCCTGCAACCCTGTTTCTTCCTCTTCTTATCTTTGATGTTAAAATTTTTTAATGCATTTGTATAAATAGATCTGATTTTTGTTCATCTTTCAAAGATTTCAGGCTGATTATAGAGTTGTCTGAAGTACTAAAAATAGGTCTTCAGCTACTGTCTCTGTTCAGTCCTGTGCAATTAGATTCTTCTTTCATACTTTATCTAACAAGCTAAGAGATTCCAATTCTGTAATCTGACTAGCATCCTCGTCTTCTACCTAGTTATCTTAGTTTCAATCTTTTATTTTCTATCACATAAGTACCCTTTTTTCAGGTGATTTACATCTATGTTTTCTATGCGTACGGCATATTACAAGATCCAACTGAGCCCCTTTGCTATTCAATACTGTCACTTTGAGTTATTACTTGTAATCGTAATTTCTCTTTTCATTTGAGAAAAATACTTAGCTCCATGCCATTTTCTCTAGATTCACAAGCAGCATCCACTCTATTTGCCATTTCAAACCCCCCTAACTCATCATCATTGTAGGAGCAAAGCTGGCTGCAGCTATTTTTGGCAAAGAACAAATCGAGCCTGATTGGTCCCTCTAAACATCATTTTTATTTTTTATTTTTTTTTTATTTTTAAACATCACAGCTGCCCCTTCTGGCTTCAAATACATATTATTTCTGATTTCAATCATTCCTTGAAAATTATGTGTGATCCTGAATTCAGAGAATTTTATTACTAACTTTAGTAAAAGCACAGTCTATATTTCTATCACTGCAAAGCTTCTGCATCACCAGTGAGCAACAAATTACAGGTCAGATATTTTACATATAGTACATCTCATTTACGTACCTAAAATGGAGTGAATTGATTTTTTAGAAGTGGTTAGCACCCACAGGAAACAGTTCAGAAAAATTGTGTAGCTTTATTTATGTCCTGAAATTGTAGCTGAAAACTCTTGATGTTTGGCAATGCAACTTTTTTTATTTGTACTTTAGTTAGCTTTATGGTTTTGGTATGTCTCATCATGCTCATGGTTGATTACAGTAATAATTCTTGCGAAACTCACTACTCCCAAAGTGTAACAGAAATCAACTACTTCCTCTGCCAAAGAGCAGTGTCTGATGTGAGAATATCTGGGTGTATTTCTCTAGAAATTGAAGAGGCGATTTTTCAAGACAAGACCAGATGCTTAGTTGGAAAAAGTTCTTACCACACACTGAAAAGTTGACATGTAAAATGTAAGTGGTTAAAATGAGATTTTTACTCAAAAATCTTAAAATCTGTCCTTGTAGATTTGGCTCTTAGGTTTTTCTGAATAAAACCATGCACTATCAGCAAAAAGCTCCTGGAGGTACGTGTCAAGTCATCACGGAGATTTCTAGTAATAACAGTGGTAAAACCAAAAAAATTAACTACTATCCTTCAAGTATGAATAACGGTAAGGCACCAATCAATATTTATAGCTCAGTATTAAAATTATTTCAATTTTATTTACTAGCAATGAAATATGTCAAGAAAAATTTCAGACTTCATAATTCCCAGCTGAATAAATTTAAAAAAAATCCGAAATCTTCTGTGAAGTGGAATGTTTTATCTGAAGAGTTCTGACTATAGTAGTATGTAATTCTAAGGTAGACTTTCTACTCACCAGTAGATTTTTTGTCTTGCATATTTCTAAATGCACACACGATCACATACCAAATTTTGTTCTGACTTGCATCAGCTTAATAGAAAGTAACTGAAATAGCCTAGTATATTTTACCAAGAAGAAAGTATTTTAAATGAACAAAAAGATATTTCACCAAAAGCACCGTGACACGCTTGCTAAATGAGAATCTATTCAATGCTCCCAGTTTTATGATTAAAACCTCTAGAACACCTAGGGCAATTTTAATTTAAAAAAAAAAATCTTGGGCATAAAATTCTTGCAAAACATGGTGGTTCCAATATCCAAGATATGGAAAAAGGAGAAATATATGCAAATAATATCCCACTCGCAGGCTCATCAAGTCAAAATCAAAATGAGTTGTATCAGGTAGCACCTGTTTAGAACGCTGCCTTTGAAATGCTGCATGAATTAGTAGATATTTGAAACTTAAAGCAGTGTGTCATCTGCCAGAAGGAAGCTGATAACACTTCAAATGCTAACAGTGGAAAACATGTTAATTTTTTATGGACAGTAATATCTCTTACAATAAAAAAAATCCCTTAATATCTCTTAAAAACCATCTTTATTTGAATCTTATTAAAACTGAATGATAAGAAGTTAGAAGTAATATTTCATCTCCTTGTCCAGATCTTTCAAGATACTGTTTATACCCTACAAAGAGACTATGAAAGACTTTTCACTAACAATTAGGATAAAGCGTTGTCTCAAAAAATAACATGTTTAGTTTCACTTATTTTTTAATGTAGATAGATATCTAGTCTATTAAAATTCAAAACAGTCAAAAGGAAAAGCACCCAAGTAATCTTTCAAAATACGGAAATAATTCTGTTTAAAAATAATATGCGCAAAGAAAGAAGGTAGCATTTCGAAAGTGTTCTTAGATCTCAGTCAGCAATTTGTCAAAACCAGCCTGAACAGCATAGAGAAGAATGATACATATTCATTTGATATATTCAGCTGCAGTTTTTAGAGACAAGAATATTAAGGTTGGAACCTTCTCCTCCCAGCTAACTCCTCCTCCTGCTCCTCCCCTCACCTGATAATTCCCATTTCTTATCCCACTGCTATACATATGCCTAAAATAAACCCTTGGATCTGAACTCCAGACAGACAAGGGCCAGAACTTGTAGCTTGCAGCTTTTCCTACAAATCAGCCAATTCCATACCACCCCTCCTCGCCCTGTCACACCCCCCCACCCCAAAAAAAAAGAGTTCCCATTTGGAATTCAAATCACTAAGGTTATTACTGGTCTAGAGCTGTTTTGGTTTGGTGGTGGATTTTTTTTCTACTATGAGGCATGAGTTTTTGATCACAAATTTTAGTTTAGAACAATATTTTTGGGCTGAGCCGCTTCCTTTGCAGCTCAGGGTAAGTTCAGGCTGTAGCGGTACATGACCTGCGCATACCAATCATACAGAACAAGCCCATGCAGAATTGCCTGGATGAATTGAGGTACTTTAAAAGAAATCGTGCAGAGAGAAGCAACAGGAAAGCTATTCCAGAGTTACTGTTACAGACTGCCAGGTCTCAGTATAAGGTGGGAATGGTCAGTCACTTCCCCCTGTATTTGATCTTTTGCAGCCCCTAAACCTGCCCTTTGGCTGACACTGCAGAATGGGGAGATGACATGAGGGCAGAACATTATCATAGGGCAGCGTAGTTCAGATCTGAGGCCATTTTGCAGTTCAATTAAACATGGCTATCTTTGGCTTTTTCTAGGTGAAAATATAAAATTTATAATTCTGATAGATTTTTAGCTTAACTGGTTTTGCGTATCTTACATTCTCTAAGAGTAACTTAACTTCTTACCTACTGCTTTTCATAATTAGATCTCAAAGGGGTTTACACATTGGATGTGGAATATTTGTTACGTTGATTGAGACACTGAGCTGCAGGAAGATAAAACGACATACTCAAGGTCAAATCAACAGGTCAGTGATCCATCCAGGAACGGGCATCCTGGGCTCCAAAGCACTGTTCTATTTGCTAGGCTAGTAGTTTCCTACCACCCTGTGCCAACAGCTCTCCTTGATACTCCAGCACATGGCAGGTCTTTCAGATTGGTGTTGCCAGCCAAGGTCTCAGACAATTATGCTCTGAACTGTAGTAATGTAGGGCTATGGGCAATACACACAGAGCAAACAGGGTACCTATGTGCATGCACATGCATCTGGCAAGTGTGAGTTAAGGAATGCTCCAGCAGTGACTGCAGTGGGCAATATGCACACTTGTGTCTGGGCTGCGGGGTGAGGCAGAGGGAGAAGGACAAGGGGAATGGTGGGTACAGTATCCGAGGCAGTAACAACCTTGCCATGTGAGACACAGAACTATACACAGACTAGTGTTAAAATTAAAACAGAAACTCCTTAACACAACCTTATTCAAGCAGTTTATACTTTCTGTATCTGGTATTCTGGGCTGTCCAAAGACTCAGGTAGACACATCCATATTGATGACACAATGCTCAAGTGTTCAACTGCTCAAGAACCATGAAATAAACAGCTAGAACAGGAAGTTTCAAAGAATAAGTAAATAACTAGGATTCTGATATAAATCACAGAACTTCAGGTACTTATAACTTATCCAAGCCCTGTCCAGCATGTGAGGAAAAAAAGGCAAGTAGGAAAATACCATTGTACTTACGATGGAAAGTCACAATTCAGGATCTTGCTACAAGAGTTAATAGGCAGTCTGTTTACTTTGATCCCCTGAGGATCTCTACTAATTTTGGTTGGGACAGAGTTAATTTTCTTCACAATTGCTAGTATGGTGCTATGTTTTAGATTTCTGATGAAAACAAGTGTTGACAACACACTGATGTTTTAGTTATTTCTGAGCAGTGCTTACACAGCATCAAGGCCTTTTCTGCTCCTCACACTGCCCTGCCAGCCAGTAGGCTGGGGGGGGGGTAAAGGCAGCTGCAGGGGGATACAGCCAGCAGTGGCTGACCCCAACACACCAAAGGGATATTCCATACCATATGCTACCCACCAGCATCAAAAAGCTAGGGGAAGGAGGAGGAGAGAGGACATTCAGAGTGATGGCACTTGTCTTCCCAAGTAACCGTTATGTGTGATGGAGCCCTGCTTTCCCAGAAATGGCTAAACACCCACCTGCCAATGGGAAGTAGTGAATGAATTCCTTATTTTGCTTTGCTGATGCACGCAACTTTGCTTTACCTATTAAACTATCTTTATCTCAACCCATGAGTTTTTGCACTTTTACCCTTCCCATTCTCTCCTCCATCCCACTGCAGGGAGTGAGCAAGCAGCTGTGTGGGGCTTAGCTGTCTGCTGGGATGAACTCACAACAGGATCACAGGCACCAAGCCCAAGAACAAAAAAGACAGAAAAAAAAAATTGCAGATGAGAACTCAAGATCCAAAACAAAATACCGTGTTCCAACTGAATCCCTTTTATCAGTCCTACACTGATACCTCTGCTGTAAGAGATCTTAAGAGACTAAAATGTTTATTAAAACTTAAGCATAATGCAGATTTGTCTTTTGCAGAGTTGATAATAAGCAATGGTGATAACTTATCGCATTTGCATAGCTTTACTAGTTAGTACTTCGCAACCAACTACCTTGAGGATGCTGACACATATGCGTCCTGCACGCTTTTCAAATCACTGAGAGACTCCACTGCTGCTAACAGCATCTGAAGTTAGAAAGCACTGCTCATCAGTTCTTACTCTGTGATCAAATCTGAACATCAGAAAAACCTCAAGGGCTTGTTTTGACTTTGGAAAACACTTCTTTCTTAGACCAGAACTTTTACTTCAAGTAGCGCATCTTTTCTTTCATTCCCTCCTCGACAACCTCTGCAAGTTCTAATTTTTCATGTGCATTCCCAGTTGTGAGCACGTCACTGACAAATCCAGAAGCACAAAGCACAAGTTGAGTGACAGAAAACTCTTTGCTGCTGGAACCAAATAAACAAAGTCCTACTGAATTTTTGGGTGGCCTGGATGGATGGATCAAACCAATAACAAAAGGGCTGAGTTTAAGCTATTCTGCTAGTTCAGACATGTTTAAAAATGTTGTTGGGTTAACTTCATCCCAAGAGACTTTGTGCTAGATCAGGTATCACTTCTCCTCCCATAGTTCACCAGAATAAATCATGAACTTGGTTCAATCTGGCAAAAAGACAGATCTAAACCTAGTTCATACTTCCAGATAATCCAGTAGTGCACAGATCTAATCTTAATGATCACAAATGAAATCTGCAAATGTTATTCTCCTTGCTTTAAAACAGAGCTAGGGAGTGGGAGTGTTAACATTTGCTTATCAGACCTAAACACAAGGCAAAGAGATTGAAACTGTCTATTTAACAGGCTGCGTTACAAACCAGGAGCTCCTTACACCTTTTACGTCAGGAATCTCATAGCAAGCCTTCTCAAAAAGTTTATAGCAGATATTTCTCTTCCTTCAGTTTGCAACATGCTGATCTTATCCTCTCACTGCTCAGACTGACAAAAATTAATTCAGGGAAAGGTTCATCAGATCTGCCCCAGTGCCTGTAACAGTGATTAACAAGGTAAGTTAGAAGCTTAAGTTTCTTAGTAGTTTGATCAGGTTAATGGAAAGGAACAATTAAATACTGCGGTAAGTAGTTATAGCACGGATGCAGATACTATTAACTGAAGTTGGATTTTTAAGCCTTATGTTGTCTAGCTGCTTTTGATTTTACTTAAGATATACATCAGTCCCTGATTGTCCCCATTCCATGTCAGCTCTGTGACATAAACAATCCATTACCTCAGTGCTTTCCCCACACCACTTTCACTGGAACAGAGATCACCATATAAATGGTCCAATCACAGTGTGCTGAGGCAGTGTACATGAAGTTGTAGTTTATGTTTAGCAGCACTACTATCAGAATAATCAGCCTATTTAATTTTTACCAACATATTGCATTTAAAAGCAGTTTTACAGGTCATTCTACATCTGTGTTTATGTGATGATGAATCCTTCTGCAATTTAAGCATTGAAATATTTCATCCCCATTCTGACATATTATCGTAAAGTCTAAGGATTACAGTAAGGATGGCTATTCCTAGGGGCATAATATTAGCTGCATATGAGATTGATGTTGGTAGCTACAATGAAGCATAATACCACTATCTCTGCTATAACAGAGCATTAGAAGTTCTCTTGCTGACCTACAGCTCTAAAAATAAATGCTGAGTGACTTGAATAGATTTGCAGCAGTTGTTAAGTTAAAAAGATAGAACTACAACAGACAAATTAAATACAGCATTGTGAATTCTTTAAGTACAATTAAAATGGGTCTAATTTGAAGCTTGCATTTTCACATGTTTTTGCACCTACCAATACTCAGATAATGTTGCAATTCAATATTAAATTCACATATGAAGCTACCTGACAAACAGGTAATACTCGGGTCCCATACTATCTTGACCTCAATGAAGAAATGGTTTTCAAAAATATGGACAACACTCCCGTGCATTTAGTTACTATTAAATTTTAATAACCCCATAAATCAACAGTGATGCACCCTCAGAAGCTTGTACTCAGAAGCTTGTCCAGCACCTTTTATATTTACAACTTTATTAATACTCTTTTTTACCTTCTCTGACTTAGTAATACACATGGGAACCGTCTGACCACAAAGGTCAAGCAGATTATTAAGTAACTAATTCTGGGGAACTAGATGAAGCCTGAGTGGATGCCTCAGTGAGCATCTTCAAGCAGGAAGATATGTGTTTATTATGATTTTAAATCATTGCTTCAGGTGTTTATGACAACAAAAGGCACCTTGTTCTCCCTGTATTCCTTGAATTCATTTAGGAAATAGCCAAAAGTAGCAGAAAGCAACCAGCAAATCTGAGAAACATAACAGTAACATGAAGTAATTTTCAAAGTTGAAAGCCACAAGTAATACACAGAACGGATAAAAATCAAACTGTTTTCATCTCCCTATCTGAAAGCTTCCTTAAAGATTGGGCTTGCGGATGTAGGATATTTCATACCACTATAAAGTGTGCTGCCACTGCCATTCAGCTCACACTTTACCTCTTTGTCACACCTACTTTCCCATAATTCAGAAACTCATTGGGACGCAGTCTGACTATCTGGTACCAGATCCATTCCCTCAGTTGGTCTCTAGGCAGTGGGAAAACAAGTTTTAACGCTGAACAACTGCAACAGGAAAAATCAGGCTAGAAAACTCCATCTCTCATAAACTTCACACACAGCAGAAATAAATATTCCTAGACAGAAGAGTCAACTAGACCCAGATAAGTAGGTAGTTACTAGCCTAAGTTTCCTCCCTCCAGTTAGCCATCTTCCTTAATTCAGTCAACTGAAATAATATATATGATTAAAGATTTTCTGTGATAGGAAGATGTTAGGAAAATAGACATTATCAAATATACACTCAATGCTTTTAGAGTACATAGAATGCACTTAAAAGAAAATGAATGGAAAATTAAAGTGTCATCTTAGTTTACATCTGCCTATGTTGCTGCCCGTAGTTCCTCAGAAACTTCACACACAGCAGAAAACACTCATAAAATCTTCTCCACCCACCTGATGTGATCTTACCAACACAACAGTACTGCATAGTGGCATCTAAATAGAGACTTAACATGTTTATCTTTATCAATAGTTTCAGGAGCAAACAGGAAAAAAAAATGAAGCAAAAGTTTGGCAACTCAAAATTCTAAAGCTCTGGCCCCCAACAAACTAGTTTAAGGGTACAAAGAAACACGAGCAGTGGAAGACTAACCTGAGGCTCTTAAGTTTAACACTTTCAAACTCATTCTCAGAAATGACACAGTTCTGCTCGTTTATCAGTTAACTAGAAGAAACCAGTTAATAAGAAACCTAATTATCAGTCCTGGTATTCTTGTGATCGATCACTCTTACCCTCATTTTTTTCAGTGGGAGCCAGTATAAAGCGGTGGTCATCCGTTCAAAATCACAGTGCGATTCATTAGAAAGCAGGAGTACTTTGAGTAGCTGAGTAACAAGGTGCAAACCATTTGCATGTAATGCTATCCATCTCATTTTACACATGTACCAACATACATAATCATACACATGCAGAGCAACAGGGAATAAGGTTCAAGAATACCCAATTCCTCTTGTTTTCTGACAAAACCTTTCCCTGGTGAAAATAATTCCAACCTCATCTCATTAAGAACAAAGGGCACACCAAACTTGGCTTTTTATAATAAAAATCTCATGCAATGTATCTTTAAATCAGGAAAACACATCTACTGAAACCAAAATTTGTCTACCTAAACTGAAAATGAACAAGAGAATTAACCCAAAGGACAACTGTTACTTATGTGACGGCACACTGCAAGACACTAAGACATTATGCTGATCTGGATAGCGTAAGAATCAAATAAGAACAGAATGGTTGCAGCACTTCCAAAATAGCCATTCCAAAATTCAAGTCGCCTAAGGTCAGCAAACCTGATGGCTACCAGGGTTGCTGCATTCTGGGATATGACAAATGATCTCATCTTTCCGACACACTTGCTCCAGATTTCTAGTCATAAATTTACAGTACACCCAAAATTGGTGCACTGTCTGTTTGCAGCACAAAGCTCATATCAATTCTACTTCCCCTGATGTTCTCTCATCTGTATCTGTCAAAGCCAAGGCCATATCACAATGCCTTGACAAGCATTTATCCATATTTAGTTAGGTACTTTCACATTTTCCCCTCTATTCTTATTACTCAGTTCTGTTCTCCTTTTATTGTTTATTGTATCTGGTACACTGAAATACTCAGAGCACACTGAATCCATGAACTTTCACCTTTAAAAAAAAAAAGAAAAAAGTATTCTTCACAGAGCTCACATTGTGTAAGCTCATATTCTTCCACATGGATCTTAATTCAAATGACAGCACTTTAGGAAACACTAGTTTACAGTTTCTGAATAGTTGATTGTCACTCATCCAATATGAAAACCTGCGTGCCATCCTAAGTACCTTTGCCCATTATAAAAATACTTTTCTTTACAATTATGGATGAATGTAAATCATTTTTTAAATGAATCACATACCTAATTGCTAGAACACAAGATTTCCTCCTCACTTATAACATACTTCAAAACTAAGCAAATTTCAAGCCCTTGATACTGCTTGCACTATTGCTTGAAAGAAAAAAAAAAAAAAAGGCCCAACCACCTAATGTCCAAACTAAGTAGCACCTGAAAAGCAGAAAACATAATAGACACTTTTAACGTATAACAGAACTCAAGCAGTAAGGCTGCAATAAGTGTTTTATTCTGAGCTCTGTAAAGCTTTGCACACAAAGTTTGATCACATGCAGGGATCTGCTCACCTAAAATTTGCCAATAGAGAGGCATTAAAATGTAAGCCATCCCAGCACTTCTGGCAGCAGCAGATCATCACAGAAACACACTCTCCTTAGCATGACTTTAGAAAGACCAAGTAATGGTTACTGACGTTTCTGACAATGACAACTTTGAAGTTCTATTTCTGTTTATATATTTTCCACTTAGGCACTAAATACAGTAGGCTTTACCCTTGCAAGCTCCTTGGGCAAACCTAACTGAACAGCGTGACCAAGCAGACAGGGTTTTACTATTCTTTGAAATTGTAGGAAAAACAACCAGGTTATATTTGGTAAGCAATATGCTGCTGTGTCCTTTCCTTAACGATCCTCAACTGGCTAAGATGCCAGGCATACAGTTTTCTGCTGTAACACTAGGAAGCATATCCATTAGACAACTGTAGCATTTTTTTTTGTGTTTCAGTTACTACTGCTGTTCATTTAGGTTATGGGGTACAACGCTGTTTTTTCAGAGCCCAAGGTTGTTTCCTTAGGTTGGCAGCTAGCTGGGTATAAGAATAGGTTGCAAATGCACTTTTTACTTTAGAAGTAGCTTTCTGTGAATATATATGGGTGCATGTGCCTGAACTGAAGCAAAGCTGGGAATTAAAAAATCCTCTTGAAATCCCCTAAGTCTCTCGTGAAATTGAAACAAAAAAAAAGAAAAAAAAAAAAGAAAATAAGTGAATCATAGCTTGTCCTTTGAACCTCTCTGGGAACAAATATCATCAAATACTGCACTCTCTGAGAGAAAATATGGCATCTACCAGACTGTTTTGAGCTTTCAAAGGAAATATGCTCTGACAAGCTCAATAAATGAGCCAAAGCTTATATGCAAGATACTATGCAAAACTCTAGCTTCGAAAATTCCAGCACAGAAGAAATGAAAAGAGTTAGAAAAACTGATTATTTCTAAAACAGATAAACAGAAATAAAGGACCAGATGGACAAATCACAAAGCAGCCAGGTTTCTGTATTTAAGAAACAGATATTTAATAAAATAAAAAAAAAAAAAGGAAAGTTTTTGGGGGGTCATCTTTTTCTTAAACAGCTTAAGGATGAAAGCTTTTTATTTCAAAGAAGCATAGAGTAAGTGCCAATGTTTCTTTAAAGAAATAAGCCTGATATTGCATATTTATCAGGCACTCTAAGGATTTGTACAGTGAACACATGCCAGATATTTTAGAGAAAAGATACTAATCTGTTTATACTCCTGTAAACCATACTGCTGTGAGCAGGCACAACAGCAGGCATAGTACATACACTGGCCTTATGAGGCAACTATGAAGCCCTACATCATATTGTCCATACTCTGACTTGGATAGCAAATTTATTTTATATATTGATTATTTCCTTATTTTCTTGGTACATCTATAATCAAGAGTCTTGTTAACTTAAAAGTAAAAAGAAAACACACTGGAAGGCTTGTCAAGAGGCTGGTTTATGTAAAAAGCTACCTAGAAAGCAGATAATTCAACATATATTGTTTGTCCTCCAGCCTCCCATTTATTTTTTGATATTAAATTAGATGAGAGCAGAGGCTGCATCTTTTTATGCATTTCTGTGGGACTTAGCATCCTGAAGCCTTCATTAAAATACTGTCTCTTTTGGCTCTTCTGATTTATAAATTCATCATTTAGAAGATAAAATACTACAAAGAATCCTAACAGCTGTAAGGTGTAATGCACCTGCAAAAAAAGTAACCCATTTCAAATGCCCTTTGAAATGTACTGGTATTTGCCAGAGTGGATTCTGATATGCCAACCTTGCATTTTTTTGCACATACCTGTCATTTCCAACACCGTTCACTGCTCCCTTAACTGAATCAACTCCTTCATTCCTCATCAATGCACACTTTTGTCTGTGAAGTATCAGGCTGTTTTCATGATTTATTTATTTCAAGTCATTTGGTAGTAGCTAGAAAGTCAATAGGTGCATGTTAAAATGATTTTTCTTAATTATTTAAGGCTTCAGAAGATTAAAAAAAAAATCTTAACATGAATTGAGCATTCACTAAATAATGCTCAAAGAATAAGAACCCCTTACAGTCTTTTTAAAAATAAATAAGGGACCTGACAAGCTAACTTTGAGAAAAACTATCAGAATAACTAAGATTCCTAGGAACAGTCTGCCCCTCCTGATACAGGTTCCTACTGTTGCATATTGAGTAAAACCCATTGATATTGGTGCACTCTCACTGACAGATAAGCAACAACGAAGATGTATGTCCACCCTCTTTTAGCCTTCGGTGTTGAAATAACGTCCATTGCGTGATTAATGGACACTGCATTTGTGAAAAGGTGCTGTCATCATTAAGGATTTCTGAAACAATGTCTGTTACAACATGTTTTTAATGCAGCTGAGGTCAGCACTGAAAGATGTCAGCTAAAGGCTTGGAACTCCTGAAGCAGCTCCTGGGAGACAAACAGGAGTGAAGATGCAGTTGACATTGAATAGCAAAAGGCATCCAGCTTGAAACTGCAACTCTCCCTGTTTTTTAAGGTGTGTGCAAAACAGTAAAGTGATATAATGAACTGAAATGAAATTGGCTCATAAAGACTACACAAAGCAAGAGTCTTCTAATAAGATGAGATAAATAGTTACTGAGTAAATAAAGTGTTATTGCCTAGGAGGACAGAACAGCATAAACCAATCAAACGCTCATTCCACTCTACAGAGAAGTACATTAATACAAAACCCTTGTCAATCAGAAGTTCCAGAAGTCTTATTCCAGATGAGCTGCATGTTTAAAGAATGAGAGATTTCTTATCCAACAAATTTTCTTAGAACTTCCTCTTGTGTATAGCACTGCCCTTCATATGAACCAGAAATTAAGGCTGCATAGAATGATGCTAGAACTGATCCAGTAGCAACTTCCCCCACAAAAAAATGCCAGCACAGACAAATTTTAACTTACTTTCCAAATCATCACATATCTCTCATGCCTTTTTTTTTTCTTCTAGGAATGTCACTAGGGGACCTTGAGGAAGGAAATTTGTTTCATACTTCATAAGAAATTTCCAGAATGTTCTGTATGTCAATTGCTGAGTGATTTTAATATCTTGCTTGCAGCAATTTTGAGACATTTTGAGAGAAGCAAGATGAACAGGATACAATTGGCATGGTTACCACGTTATTTGATTCCAGGAATCAAGAGATTCATGTGAGATTCCATGAAGCCAAGCCTTCCAAATAAGTAGTGAGGGTTCTAACATGATGGAGAAACTATTTCCCAGTATGCACAGAAAGAACTTGCCTTGAGGAGACAAAAAGTTGCTATCAAGCAATGTTTGCTGCAGACAAAATATATACTATACTGTATGTACACAGAGGAAAGAATCAAATTCAACTTTAAAAGTAACGATAATCACAATGTTTGCTACAGTTCATCTAGTAGGTTGACTTACCAACACCTGAGACTTAATCCAACATGTGTTTGCCCAAGGAACACAAGGAAAAACTATGCCCACGCTTCATTGTAGATCTGCAATTATTCATGAAAGAGAAGGTTAATAGAACCCAGTTGCTACTGTTTCCCATAGCTGCTAGATAGCAAGGCTGTCTCACCTCCCTGGGAAATAGCAGCTTCATCCCAATGCTCCTCAGTGAGAGCAGAGACACGCAACCCACGGTGCTGCCTTTGACAGGGAAGGTTGAGCTCTGCCTGCACTGTTAGCTAATACTTCCCTGAACTTCCCTCTGCCCCTCTGAATTTAGATGCATAAAAAGGGGTGGAAGCAGTCTGAGGATGAAAGCAAAAAAGATCTCTTTCCCTTCCAGTGCATCATATCATAGAACAGAACATGCTCCCCCAATATGGAGCTGCTGGCAGAGATGAGCACACTGTCCTTTGTGGAGTCACAGCCTCTGTCCAGCTCCCCACACCTGACACTCAGAGTCAGAGGGTTAAAGACAACTTGTGGCCCTGTACTAAATGCACAGAAATACCAGCACCACAGAGCAGGCATGAGAGTTGGAGGATTAAAGTCCTCTAACCTGCTCTGCTTCCTCTCTGTGTCAACTCTGTAAAATGGTGATTCTTATTCAGTGCCTGTGTGAGAGGGACAGTTTGTACAGAGCTAGTGTGTGACCTCAGGAAAAGAAAATCCATATTTTTCCTGTTTATCAAACTTGGAAAGTAAAAGACAATTTATTTTTTTTAAATAAAAGTTTGGGGTTTTTTTAAACCATAAATTTTTATTTAGCTATTGCGAGATCCTCAAATGGAGGTTGAATAAGATAACCTTTATTTTATAACGCTTGAGGGAAAAGATTCTACATTTTAAGGAGTTCCTTGTAAGGCACTGACAGCCTTTCCAGAAAGAGCTGGGCAGGGCTGTACCCCTCGTGGCAGCATACAGGATTCTCCCTGGCTAGTTTCAGACAGCATGCTATTCCCCCAAGCTCCCACAAATCAGAGTCACTCTAAAACATAAGAAATGTTTTCCTATTTATATGTCTAATCCCCTGATGATTCAGCTGCATAGGGAAGGAAGAGTTCATATGCCTTTCATTTGGTCACAGATTGCCTGAAGCAGTCTTTATACTCTAATACAGAGCAAGCCCATTGAGAGCAAAGACAGACACATTCCTTTTGCTTGGTCAGACTCTATGCCCTCAGAGCGAGGGGCTGGGGAGTGCAAGTCAGACTGTTCTGTTAGAGCCCAACCTTTTCTTCCACAAGTGGTCCAAGCATTTGTGAAAAGCGAGATTTGTGGCAGTGCCTAATGCAGAACAGTGAAAGTGCTGCTGTGAGAAGAAATCCACAAAAAAAAAAAAAATCCACTTTCCTCACGGATAGGAAGATAGAGTCTGTTGTCCAATTTTGATGTCGCTTGTCAGCACTGGTCTGTCTCAGCACAGGTCCGTCTTGCAACGGCACCAGACTTATCCTTGCTTTAGGGAAGTCTTTCTGTGAGAATCTTCATATCCAGGTTAAGCCTCAAAGAATGAAGCTGCAGCTCTCAGGAGACTTGAGGAATTCCACGTGTCCAGCTTAGAAGCCCGTATCTTAGCGGTGCCCATAGACTCTGACTTGGCTCCAGGATTTCCCATCGTCTCTGCTGCTGCAGTGAGGCACAGAGGTGATGGACCAAATGGAACAAGGAGAAAAAGTTCTCTAGTCACTCCTCACCTCATAAGAAAATTGGTGGAAGCTCACATAAGTCACTACTCACTAAAACAAATAAAGGTTAAAAGACAAAATGGTGGAGAGAAGTTCATCTATCTCACTGCTGAAGGCAGAAAATGTGATGGCCTGAGCTGGAGCATGGGCCACAGTCCCAGAGACTCCAGCAAGAACACAGGTCCACCTCCAAATTCCACACCTATGAGAGATGAATGATGAGACACGCTACAGGAGGATAATGCATGTTTTGTTTTCTGAAATTAGAAATCTAAATTTGGGTTTGTTTGGGGTTTTTTGTTGTGTTTTTTTTTTTTTTTTTTAAATAATCTTACATCAAAAGTATCCCTGGTGATAGTTCACTGACTGAGAAAAGGTCAACCCAAGAATGTGTCTGCCAGAACATATTTGTCCCAGCTACATTCCAAACTGGCAGAAAGACAGCAATAATTAAGATGGATCAAATAAATCTAAACTGTCCATATAGACAGTAAATAAATCCATCTGTTTAGATCCCTTTCCCCAAAATAGCTCCAAAAGGCAGAAAAGCCAGAAAAGATGAGAAAGAGAGAAAGAATCAGGCAGAGAATTAAAGCCAGCAAGAAACAACAGACTGCATGTAATAAAATTTAATACAGTGCAGTTCCCATTCAAATGGACCTTGGAGTTTAATGATGCAGTCTGACTGATCATATCAAACACAAATGAACTGCCCAGGAACACAGATAACACCCTACTCAGCAGGATTAGGAAGCAAATCAGTCACAGCCTTTGCTTGCGCTTGTCTTCCTTCTCTTTAATGGTAGAATACTGTTTCTGACAGTGCTTTTTCAAGCTCTTCAGAAAGCTTCTTTTTATGTCTTGCAGTGCAGTTCAGTCAAGAATATTAAAGAAAAAGTGGTGGTTTAACTACCTGACAGTAATTGGGAAACACCTCAGGATAAAAGTTATGTTCTTCCAAGGAAAAAGGGTTAAAATTAAAATAGCTGATTTTAATGGGACTGAAAGATCAATATCAGACCCCATGGCAAATTAACAGTATGTGTAATAAATGAAAAGAGGTCACTGCCAGACTGCTGAAAAGTGTCACTGAGCAAGGGAACTAGAGATCCAAGATGTCTGCAGGCGATTTTGTACCAACTTCCTGACCTCACTGTGAAAGTGAAATAAATATCAGAATCACCAGATGAAATTAAATGTACAGCACCTCTTGAGTTCCACAGAGAAGTCATGAATCCTCCAGAAGAGAGCTGAATAAGATAAGTGGATTCCATATATTTATGGAAGACATACATACGTATAAGGTCATGTGAAACACAAGGAGTGAAGCGATCTCAAAGTTACAGGATTTTTTTTTATAGGGCAGAAGCACAGAAGTATACACAAGAGACATGATGGTGATAATGAAACCCTGAACAGTGATGATGCATCCCATTAAAAAACCACAGGACTATATAAGCATCTAGAATATAACTGTGCGAGAAGTTGGTACCGAAAACTAAGATAATGAGGAGTTCTTGAATTCAAAATAGTTGAAGCTACACAAGAATTCTCCTAGTAAAGACAGAACAAGTCCTAATACCAAGTTTTAGTTTATTCAAAAGTAGAAAGAAATAAACCAGAAGCTTCACCACTGTTCTATTTTTCCTACCAAATGAAGAGCCTTTAAACATTTTCAGTTTGCCAGAAGAGATTTTTTCCCAGAAGGAGGTGGCTGCAGCCCCCCACCTATGGAGATACTGCTCTGTGCCATACCACACAGTCCTTAGGGACTTCCTGCTGTTCTGTCTGTCTGTCTGCCCCAGAAAAGATTTATGTGCTTCTCTGAGCTTGTTCACACCCACACACTTTTAGCAATGCAGACGTACTTCAGCATGTAGGCATGGCTTGAAGATATCTTAGACATCACTCTTTGCCAGGCTGCAAGTTTAAAACTCTTAAAAATACAGGATTTCAATCGAAATCTGTAGCAATGTTTCCTGCAGGAGGTGGGCTGTCCTGGAAGGTTTTCTTCTCTAGCATGGACTACTCCTAACTCTGAGGCTACAGCTACAAAGAGCCAACAAGCCTTTTCTAATAATGCAGTACTGACACACTCTCCATTTCTGTATATTTTCATCTTCTTTGGTGAGGAAGGTAAGGAAAACTTTTCAGTCTCTAGTCTTCTCCTTTGTCAATAGCCAAGCAAAGAATTAACTTAGAAACACCAGGCATTGTTGAGCATCTATCATTAAATTACTCCCATCATTCTGCAGAAGCTCTAACTTTTAAATTATCATCTTTGCCTTATGTCCTTGAAAAGTTTCTCTTCACTCTTTAAGCAAAATTCCTTTCCCCCCCATTTTAGTAACTGTAATTACCATCTCAGTCCCATCTTACAAAACTAATCGTGTCACTCATCTGGTACCATTTAAAGATTTGAATATTGGCATCCTTGTACGCACATTCATAGTAATTGGCTATTTTTTTCTCCTCTGCCAAACAGTGTTAAAACTGTACAAGGAGCACCCAATTTTAACTACAAAGTTTACATACTGATTTCCTTATATACAGCACGTGTTCGATACTACAGAATAACTGGACCACAACAGGCAATGATGAGGAAAGGTTTCTTTCACTGCATTTTAAACCGGCTGCAGCGGATGCCTTTTTTAGTCCTTGGAAGATTGATGATTCCATTATTTGTAGTACTCAGCAATAAATCTCTGAGTTTAGGCTAAAGTGAGCACTTTTCCCTACTTTGCGTCTTCCATTACACTGTTATTCATCATGTTTAATCATTCATTTACCTCTGACTGCTACCGCACTTGGGGAGGACTGGCACATTATTGATTTTTGACTTTTACCCTTTAGAAGCTGGGTAAAGGGCTTTGCAACTGCTTAATCAAAAGTGACATGACCAGGGCAGGGGAGCTGTAGACCTTGGGAAATAGCAGCTAAACAATGTGCCAAGTTATGATGAAATGAAATTAAGAGTCAACAAAGAAAGCAAATTATAATAAACTGAAAATTAAAGTGGATACCCCTAGGAGACCACAGAGTACAAAGCACTCCTCTGCCTAGCAAAACACATTCTGGGAAAGGGGAGAGTAAGATTAAGCAGGAAGATTTACAACCTCAAATTCCCACAATAAGAAAAATGCAAAGCCATGTGCTGTTACAGAAGTGTCAGATAATGTGATTTGTCTGAAGTGTATTCTCAGTTGCTTATAAACCTTTTTCCTCAAATAGAGCATCACTTCAGTACTCAACTAGCAAGCATGCAACAAGAATAACAAACAATGCAATATTTTGATAGCTGACTTATTTTCTGCTTACCAGAAAACCGAGATTTTAAGAAAATGGAGAAGAACTCCATTCATACCTTGAAAAAAATGTGCAGATAAACCCTAAACTTCTGCTATGATTTACAGCAAATTATGCAGTAATAATAAAGTAGGAGGAGCAAAGGAAATGGCTAAAGCCATCCCAAACACCCAGCAGAAAAACACTTGGCTGGAAACATTATTTCAGCGATCTGTTTTAAACAAAGCTATGATAGTCAAAACCACCTGAAGAATAGACACGTTGTGAAAAAGTAATCTCAGTGCCCAGTAATGGGGAACAAGACAACAGAAGATATTAACAGGAATGGTCTACAGAACAAAACAGAAGGCGCAACTATGTCAGCATATTGATCCTTAATTTGCCCACATTCTGAATAGCATGTGCAGTTCTATTTTCCTCTCATCTCAAAACACTGTACCCCTAGAAGGAATATAGAGAAGAACAAAAAAAAAAAAGATATCAAAAGATAAGGAATGTCTTCTGTAGGAGGACATAAACCAAGATTTTGTGAAAACGGGGTAAAGACAGCAACTATAATGGGGTATACGACAAAAATCTATAAAAGCATTGAGAGGGTGAAGAGCAAATAATTTTTCACCACTTGTAAGAATCAGAAGAAATGGAATGAAATTATCAAGCAATATGTTTAAGACATTTTTTCCCCACATATTGCACTATTAAAATGCATAACATACTAGGAAAAGATATTCTTGAGACCAAAACACATGGTCAGTAAAACTCCCCTCAGGTCACATGCCAGTGACCACTCCAGTATCTCCAACTGGAGATGAATACATTGCATTTTGGCAAAGACCACTACAAACTTCCTAATATAATTTATTTTGTCATGCACAGCATGACTTTGATCTTGCTCAAATAATTCAGGAAAAGTAGTTGTGGTATGAAAGATGGCACTATTGCAGGGGAACTATTGTTCCTATGTTAATTGAACGGACATCATAAACTGTCTACGGAAGTGAAGTTGAACTTTTAAAATGTGATAAATGACACAAGACACTCAAGAAAGGAAAATCAATAATGATGAATCTTTAAACATTGTACACATAAGCTTGCATACGTGCAAACAGCGTGGGGTAACTTGCCTGGCCAGGTTTTCATGTATTTGGGAAAAGACACTCTCAAGAAGAGAGGGTCCCTAGAAAAAAATGTTAAATTGAGTATTTTAAGATGATACCATAGACACAAGTTACTAGTAGATTTTCCAAGCTTGCCCAGTTATATCTACAGGTTCTCTGCATTGCCAGCTTCTCACAATCTGCTGCATTAACAAGTAACTTTATAACATAGGAAAATAAAATTACAGTGTTGCTAATCCAGGAGCATCAATAAAATTTACAAGCTCTTATATTAAAACCCTTTCAAAAAGTAAAGTAAAAATATAGAGTGAAAGCAATTAAATTTAGGAAATACTATGGTTGTGAAGTTAGAAAATAGACAGACAGGGTTTCTTTCCTGCCCCCCTCCCCAAGAGAGCTGCCAGACATGCAAATGAAACTACTGACCATATAATTGTTTTTTGTTGATTTTCATTATTTGAGCGAGACTATTACATCAGAAAGATTGTTCTCACAACCTCCTCAAGCCAAATCCAGTCCCATGAAAACAGTTTTTAACATACTAAAAAAATAAGAAAAAAAGGAAAAGACAATTTTCTCTTAACTTTTCTTCCTAGAAAGCAATTGTAAAGTCCTCCTTCAAAATTCAACAGTATCAAACTGACAGAAAAAGCCCAAAGAGACCTTAACATATTGCAAAGCTCTTACAAGCTCAGGCAGGGTGAGCAATGTAGTTATAGGAGATATTACCGGTTCCTTTTGTAGCAAGAATGTGTGTTCTATTTCCTGCAGTCTGTCATCAAGAACTGTAAGACGGTGTCCTATAATTGTTATCAGAATCATGTTTTCCAATAACTTAAAAGACATATTTTGCTTGTAGTACAAAGACTTTATCTGATATCTCTTTCTTCTTAAGTATTATTATTTACAGCAATTCGGAGCAGTAGGGCCTCCTGTTTACTCAAATGGAAACATATGGTGCTACGTATCTGTGATAAGCAACCGTTCTGACAGGCATCACAGAAGTTCAGCATCACTTTCCAACCTTACTTCAATCAAGTTATTTCCTGAGCTCTCTTAATTGGGCTGACAGTCAGACTAGCTCATAGTAACGCTGTGACTAACCTCAATGCAGGAGTTTTGAGCAAATGGCAGGGAAGTACCAATTGCCTCCACAGCTGTTTGCAACCTGATCAAAAAGATACTGTTCACCAAACACTGGCTGAGAAAAAGAAAGCTCTATTTTTTCATTATTCCTCCCCCATCCCCAGTTAAAAACAAGAATATAAATAATATAAATGTTTCTCACTAAACACTACAGCATGTTGGTTACATTTATGTATTTTATTTTTTAAATGAAAATGTCTTCACCTTAATAATCCTATCAATTCATATTCTGCATGATTTTCAGTTCCCTACTAACAGACCGAGCCAATGCTTACAATAACTATGTGGCGAAGTACTGCTATTTCATTGTAGTCAGACCTTGTGGAGTATACTACACTGCAACAACAGAACACAATTATTTCCCTATTATATTTAATAATTTAAATAAGTCAAAGCAAAATGCTCAGTGCCCACATCAATCAGCAGCAGTAAATTTCAGTAAAATCAGTTTAATCTGGACTGCTATTTTGTATTTAAAAAAATGTTACTTTTAAATATATAAATGCTAAAGCCTTTTGGTTGGCTGGTTTTTGTGCAATTCATTTCATTTTATGTTACATTGCAGAAATTCTGAGCCATAGGAACCAAGTGGAGCACAGCTGTGATTGCGGACACACATTTCCTTTTTGAATGGGCAACTTTATTTTTTGGGTAAGACTAGAGCACAGCCATCCCAGTGACAGACAGGGCCAACTCATGTGACTCATGAAATGCCCATCAGGAACCTCATCTCTGCAAAGTGGTTAAGAGCCTCCTGAGCACAGCCAAGGCTCCTGACAATTGATTACACTTTCACAGCTTGGCTCAGACGACAGAAACCGCCCAGCACTCAGGCTGCTGAAAGCCTTGGCAGGTAGCAGTTGTGTGTAACACTCATCTTCACGATCCCAAGACAACACCTGGATTTTCCCAGGTTGGCTCACTACTGCCTACTAGAGTGACTGCTCGTAAACTCACACACAGCAACAGCAATATGCTGCTTTAAGCAAACAAAAGCAGTTAGGTTTATGGTCCCTTGCTTGCTATCCCACAGCAAATAACCTGCCACCACCACTTTTTTTACATCATTATCCCACATTGCCCATCTCTACACAGTGGCTGAACACACAAAGTGATTCACTGAACCTCTGGAACTGCTATACTCCAGAAAAACTCCTCTGAATTGTCTGACTTAATTCTTTCCTTCCCTGTTGCTTATCTCCTTTACTTCTTTCATTCAACATCAAACATTGTTTGGACACAAAAGCCAAACCTATTTGCCTATATGACTTACAATGAATAGTCACCATTCTGTTCAATTCTAATGATTGACATGATTATAGCTCCCAGCAATGAGTTCCCTACACAGCCTGAAAGTCTGAAAAGAGCAGCAGCAAAATTAATGGAAGCCAGGAATGAAATAATGGAAGCTTGTTAGTTACTTAGACCCCAGAGACCTTGAATTCCACAGTTCTTGGTTGGCATCGTGCACAGAATCATAGAAACATCTAGAGAGAACAAAACCAATGATGAAGTACACTGCATCATATGATACCTGCTCTGACTACTAAGCAGTTAATTCAAATCAATGCAGAGCTTTGGATGTAACACAGAAGCAAAGTATCTATGGCCAAAATAATAAAGTGCTGGATATAATAAAGCAGACACATTTCAGTGTGACAGTGCTAAATCATTATACTTGGAACAAGTAAACTCTTCTACCACGCTGAACAGACAGGTAACTTCAGAGAGAGCAGGAGAAAGGCTGTCTTATACGATAGCTTTTAACCATAGCTCAAAGAATAAATAGCCAGAGTCACAGCATATCTGATTCTCAGTGCCCAGAAGGATGCTAACTGGTCAAAACCATTTATTTAAGCAAACAGGTAGATATCTAATATAGGCAAACAGAGGCTCCCCTAACTTACTAATAGAACAGCTAATGTGCAGGTGGCTGCTCTTAGAGAAGATGTAGCTGTACTTTTGTATTGCATTTTCAGTGGCTATACATACATGCTTTTCTTGAGTCCAGTTGCATGCTGATACAGACTCTGGCATGCAGCTTGGAAAAAGAAAAAAGAAAGCTCATTTTGGCAACAGGAGGCCTTCCTGAAAGCCTAGTAACTGAACTCTGACACTACTCAGCTTCTCTGAATCAACAGAGGCCATTCTATTTGGCATCTGCACAGCAAAGCTAATCACATTCAGTATTTAAACTTTGGGGTAGACAGTGAGATGAATTAGAAATCTGAATTCTTAGCAAGTAGAATAGCAAAGCATTGGTAAGATTTCAAAAGCCAAAACTTTCCAAGGATCCCTTAGATAAGAAAAGGCTGAGATGTTTGCTTTGGAGTTTTAACTCTCCGCCCAGTAGACATACATTCTTTCATTAGTTGTCAAAACAAATACATTGCTGTCCTAACACCTCCAGTATTTAAAGTTTACTTTGCTTTGCAAATCAATTATTAAAACTTCTCTCTCATGAAAGACAGTTCCTTTTCAGAAATTATTCCTCATTTATAGCAGCATAAATGAACTATTTTATAAAATGAGCAGTATTTCCAATAAGGTAAATTAGCTGAGATAGGTAAATCACTGAAACTCACTGACAAGCAGGTTTATGAATAATTAAGTACCTGATACACAGCTGCATTACCATGGGCCTCTTGCTCAGATTGCCATATTTCTCAGCACGACATAGGCAAGACTTTGTTTCTATAGTATAAAGAGACTCTTAATTAAATCTTCATTCTTCAGCGAAGATTTCACCTTCTTTATATGAGCTCAGATTATTACATTTAATGCTGAAAAAGGTAATTTTCTGCTTAAATTCATGAGATTGCTGATGGGGTTTCCTTACAGTTCTTTGTTGTTTCCAACTTCTTTAAAATAAAGTACTACAATTCTTTTGGTAGAAATTAATTGCACTACTCCAGTCTTCAAAGTAGTCATCTGAATATTAACATTCTTGAAAAATTTCCATTTTAACATATTGTTAGTATGTTGGAGTGATCTTAACCCACAGTTATAAAATTCCACGTAATTGCCCATGTCTTAATGACCTCAGGCTTTGAATACAATCATTGGTCTTTGCACACTGCCTATCACTTTTAGTGCTTGAGTATTGACATGGTATCTCTTTTAGGTTCTTTGCAGCCTTTTAATGACTATACCAATTAATAATGCATCATTCTCTCTCCTCTAGCTAATTTTAATTGCTGTAATTTACGTCCCTAGACAATACCTGCACTACAGATGTAATCTATACCACCGTGACTGAGCTAGAAGATCACACTCTCAAGGTCCCTAGCAGATAAACAACACAATTTCAAGTTCATAGACATCATCCACAATTGACATCAATTACTGTTCAAGGAAACAAGTCATGACATTACAGGTAACAAACAGCTCATTTTTATGTTCTGGAGCAGAGTGGACTTCACCGGCAGGGCTTTGACAATTAATTACAGCTTCACAGACAGTGCTTTATGGAGATATTCAGGTACTTTGAAAGGGAAAAATTCACCTAAAATTAGCAAACATAGAGGTTCTGCAGTTCTTCAACAGGGCAAGGTCTATACTGCTACACAGATATTCTCAGAAATATATGAATAACAACTTTGAGGTAGTATTATATTGTGGCATAAACATGCCAGTTACTCACCTACAGCCTTAATACAATGTGTAAGACAAACTTCAGCTTTTATTAAAACTTGTTTACAAAGCTCATGGGTACAAGCAAAATAATGCAGGGGAAATAAAAGATGTTAATAACTAATCTCTACTCAGCTCTACAGACAGCCCAAACTGAAGGGCATAATGATGAATTTTGTTTGTTACATATTAGATTATTCAGTTCATCCCCTTGCCAGTATTAGGGATGCTTCACAAATCATCTCTCAGTGTTTCATTTAGCATAGTTTATTTTGATCCACAGCCCTGTGAAGTTCAGTCTCCCTATTTTTACTGTCATCTCTTATTACCTTCAATCTACCTTGTCAAAACCACAAAGCTGCTTGTGCCAGTTGCCTCCACTTCTCTTCCCAAGTACACAAAACCATAAAGACAGCCTACAACCTGCATCTAGATGTATTTAACTATGCACAGTATAATCCACTCAATTTATCTGGTCTCCCACTGTACCAGAATACTTTCTGTTCACAGTGAATGAAGACCCATTAAAAATATAATACAAATGTCAGTTTTAGACAAGATCATATTTACCCTTTTCCAAAGATGAAAAGTTCAACACCAACAAGGTTAGAAATCCATGAAAAGAATGTCAAATGACAAGCATGTCTGCTGTCTCATTAGCAAACTGTTTACACTGGGTATAATGTATTCGGAGTTCACAAAAACATAACGTTATTACAGATTACTTGAAAAGTATTCAATCCTGCCTGGGTTTAGTGTTGTATCCAAATGGGACTAAAGATCCAGGACATGATTTGGTATTTATGTTATTGATGCAAGTACTATATTTTAAATGGTACAAAACCATGGAAATTATTGTTCTCAAGCACAGCAATAACCATAATTCTTCCACAATATGCACCTTGTTAAACAGTCAAATAAATTTACTTGTAACGCAGACAGTGTAATTTGTCCTAGTCATCTTTAATTGATCCTTTCCCTTCAAACACAGTGTTGCCTTTTTAATATATGAGATCACTAAACAAAAGAGAGAATGAAAAGCAAAACTTACTGTAGCTTGCAATGCATCTATCATCATTCAACTTCCAAGTGCCTACTAATGAATCTTTGAAATAGTATACGTCTTTAACTAGTCTCTAGTGAACTATAGTCTTATATGTTATCCTCGGAACACATCTAAAATGCTCCATAAATTTACTGGCACGGAGCCAACTTGTCACATATCTTTAACCCATTTCCTTTCTTCTATTAGAATTAAAGCACTCATTTGCTGTTAATTACTTTTAATAGCCAAAAAGGTGGAAGGCGATAGAAGTAGACAGGTAGGGTGGAATGGAATGGGAGACTACCAGGATCAGTCATTTAACTCCACCTGCTTACCTCCCAGAGAACTGGACAGCACACCTAGAAACCCTCAGTCACTGAAGCTCCCTTTCAGTTGGCAAAAAGCTATTTAGGTTGCTGGCAGGATGCACCTCAGTGCTTTCACACCACTGGCTCATACGCAGAGGGTAACAAGCTGTTACTACAGCACTTACTACAGCCATCAAGTAGTACAGCTTGGTATCAACCTAAAGGTTCCACCACTCTTCTCACAGACTGGCCTGCACAAACCTTCCACACAACAGCAAAAGCAAACAAAACAAAACCAAAATATGTCAAGCAGTAACTGAACAATCCTCCACTACAAAAAGCATGTTTAACTGTAAATGATTACATGAACATTTAACTATTAATGACTTTTGTGCAATGTCTGAGAAATTATTTAAAGCAAGGCTTTTCCACAGTTGATAGCTTAGATTACAATGGCCACCATTTCCTGGGTATTTAACTGACTATCTCAGAAGCATTTTACATGTTAAATTGCAAATGAAGCCAGAGATGTGCTTATGACAATTACGCACTAAAATGCTATAAAAATGCAAAGTCATCTAAATAAATCACTCACAAATTCCTAAGATAATCACTTTTAATCTAAATTATTGCACCTATCTTCCCCTTGTCTGAAAGGGTGGCAGTAATGATAGCTGATTTGAAATTACTCTAATAATCACAAAGTATTTAGATATTATGTTGATAGTCACTGTAAAAGAATCAGCACAGTTAATAATTCTGCATTCAAGTTCACTATTGTATAGTGCCTGATAACTGCTGCACTTTCTTTTTACCATCCTGATGCTCGCCTTATCTGATATAGTAAATCCATCTGTCCTGCATATTGAATGGAGGAAAACAAAACAAACATTTATGACATGGTCACATACAACGATAATATATTTGTGCAAGGGACCAAACTATAAGAACACTTAAGTGCTCAACTTTACAGGCATAAAATTAATTTTAAAAGCCGGTGGGTGTAAGTATTTGACTACTGCAGAACCTCAGCAGTTAAACCAGTTGTGACGCTCATTCACAATCAGTTCAAATTCAAAATTGCAACTCACATCAAGACATTCATCTCTTTCATCAACCGCTCTTCAGTGCCAATCAGTTTGCACTCCCTCGCTCCTTTGAGCTCAATTTTCCAGTAAGCAGAGACAAGCTTGCAGCTTTTAAGGACCATACACTCTGCTGAAACACAGTCGAGGAGCGTACACAAGTATAATGAAATTGAATCTGTGCATGCAAGAGCAGCACATTTCTCCATGAGTAACTCTTCCTAGCAACATTATTGGCTGCAGAAAAACCAAGGAAGGGAGCCAAATGTACCAGTGCTTTCCATTAAATCTCCCTGCTAAAAAGGGAGACAAAGCCAGAATCCTAGAACAGCGGAGAAAATAATTATAATAAAGATGTAGTTCTACTGAAAGCCACACACAACAGCAAGGTCAGCAGAGTGGTGTGTCTCTATGACTTAGAATTAAGCTTATAATAGATTTCTGTAGTAGCTCACGTGTGAACTGCTAAGCAATTTTTAATTCCTCTCTTGCAGTATCATCCTAGGAACAGTAATAAGTATGTCAACCAAAGGAAATGTCTAATACTGTTTTATATAAGAAAAAAAAAAGTCCAAAACCTAAAAAGCCCCTTAAATCTGCTTTGTTGCATTTCTTTAACTTCTGAAGGATTGAGCATAGCCTCTACATTACTGCCAAAAGCCTGAATTGTAGTAAAGCTAAATCCTACATGCTCCAAATTCCTAAGATTGGAACAGCTATAAAGAAGTTTGCAGCCACTACAACTAGCAGCTGTTGGTGTTGTAAATAATTTTATTTTAATTAGAAAGCTTTTGTCATGTTTTTCATTATCCATATACTTAAGAACAATCAGGCTCAAAGGCTGTGCAATTTCTTCCTTTTTCTACAACATAGCAAGCTGTGCAAAATATTCAATGAAATAGAAGTCTTGAAAGGTAAAGTTTGCTCATCTTTATTCCACTTCCTGAAGCAAAGAACTTAAAAAAAAAAAAGTAGAGGGGTTTGCTCAATTTTTATGACCGCCTGACAGTGTTTATTAAAAAACTATTAATACAAATCCAACCACCATCACACTCCACAACTGTTTATACTGAATAGTGGGGAAGAGATTTGTTATTTATAAAGTGACATAAAATGACTCTGCAATAGATTAATAAAGATGCATTGCTAATACCACACACTCAGTTGAAACAAAGAATATAGGATACTCTCTACATTCTAGAATTTAGAATCCTGAAAGTGACACTAAATTCAAATTAATCAATATTTTAAGTAATTTCTCAGTCATGCCCTAAACAGAAGCATAATAAAAAACTTTCTATACCAAAGTTCCTCTGTACAGGGAGTAAAGATACATATGACGGCAACAATGGAGCAACAAAACCCTACCTCTAATATTCAAGATAGTCCAAATTCCCTAATATTAATGCCTGCCTGCATTTCAATTTGGGTCTATCTTGTCCTTTATAGATATACGCTACTATGAAGTGAAATATTAAAAAAAATTAATTAAAATATAATTATTGGAATGATTTTGGAAGTACAGACCAGAACTTCCTTCTTTTCAATGAACCTGAAGAAGAGAATACCATGCTGAGCAGTTCATCTAGTCACTTCTTAGTAAGAAAGTTTCCTCTTCTCCTTCTGTGGGGACTATCAATCACAGAACGCTTCCAGACATGAAAAAATGGGTGGCCAAATCTTCAGACTGGCAATGGCACAACTCCCAAAGCCAGTTACTCCCACCCACCGGTGGTTACTCCCCTCTGCCTCCTTACATACACTAACGCTGCACCATGTTTTTTTGCATCAGCATCACAGGAAAATACCAGCTCCTTGCTGAAAACTGTAATTGCAAAATAACAGGATAAAGAGTGGAAAGAGAGGGCAAAGGGCAGAAAGAGAAAACATACCAAATTGAATTTTAAAGTATTCAGAAAGCAATGAGGAGGGAGTGACAAAGACAAAAGAGATCTCAAAACACAAGAGAGAGAAATCGAGCAGCATGGAAGTGAGGAAATAGGAACAGCTTGTCTAAACAGAAACATCAGAGGTAATTAGCAAAAAGCAGCACAGATGTTTGCTTCCCTGCTCCAATAAAAGGTAAATGAACTGATCTTTAAATAGGACATGCTTTAAAGATTCCAACCTGGCCAAGAGCTCAGCTATAATATTAATTACACCAATCTGTCATCTGAATTTATTGTGAAGACCAGCATTTAAGACCAACGTACTGCAACGATCTGATTCATAATAGTCATTCTTGTAACATCCTTTCTGGAATCAGGTATCTACCAGCAAGGCTGACTGACTCCCAGAGAGAGGTAGGCAGTAAGAACACCATCTAGTGCAAACAGCAAAGATCAGAGAAGAGAAAGATGGACTGTATTTCATGGCATTGTGCTGGTACATATAGCCAGACTCTCACAGGTTTCAGATTTGGACCACAAGTCTTAAACCAAATTGGGACAGATAATTTTCTGAAACTACATGAAAAAGATTCACTCTTCCATGTAGAATACTGGACACAGGACAGACATTCTTCAGTATAAGGCCAATGTGACATGGTTAAAAAAAATATTTGTATCTTAGCAGATTATCTTAGCAACTTAGAACACTAGAACCACAAACCTGATAGTAATAAAATGCACTCTGAACTCTATGAAACTATGTGATTGAGAAGCCACAGTATCAATGAACTATATTCAGAATTTTAAATCCCTCCTGCCCACACCAGATCATCAATTGCAGAAATCAAAACATCTACTAAGCTTAATACAACTACAATGATTTACAATAATGTTTACTTTTTTCAAGTTCTCTCAGAAAGGCAGCACTTCCTACAAAGATCAACCATCAGAAAAATACTTGACAATTTTTCAACTGTCAGGAAAATACCTGCTTCCCATAATTTGGCAGAAGCGATTTCCTGGAAACTGAAATTAATTTTTTTTTTTTTTTGCATACAAAAAGGAAACTTTGAGCTCTATTCCTCAGGCAAAACTACTCATCAGTAAATACACTTTGAACATGTCTACTAATGTCCTCATGGAATATATGAGTGAATTTTAAGTGCCACAGAGACTAGAAAATTAACATAGTACAAGAGGGTTTACACTCACAAGGTCAGCAATTGGTCTTCTGTAGAGGAACACTGAGGTGAGTAATCAAGCTTTCCAGTATCAGCAGCTGTAAAATATTACCATGAACAAATTGGTAAATGATTCACTGGTGTGAAAAATTTTGCTTTTATTTACACATGTAACTAAAGCAGTGCACTCATTAAAAGCAGACTTTTGGAATACATGGCAAATACATTAAGTTGAGGTTTCCTCCAAAGAGGCAGCATAACACCCTTGCTGCGTTCCCTGTTCTAAGGTACTGATTTATTCAGGACATGAAAAACTGTACCCATTAAGCTACTAAAAGCACCCTGTACAGCACCTGCAGGAAGGTACAACATTAGCTCACATTAAGCAAATACTGGTATGACTGATTTCAGCAAAGATGAAGCATCAGGCAAAGATGAGAACACCAATACCAAAGAAACCACACTGTTTTGCAAAACTATCCATGAGAGGTCTATTATTTCCCTGTTGTAGATATAGTTTTAGAAGATGCTGGTCCTAACTTTGACTTCTCAAGCATTCTTTTCTTCCTCAAAACACAGAAGTGCTTTTTTTCCAGGTAGAGAGTACTAACTAGTTTCCTGCCACACTTTCCACATACGGTTGTTCTACCAGCGTTAAACAAGGACTGATAATCTATTCTGTTCACTTCCAGGTTCTTCTATCACTGATGCTGAATGGGCATTACATTTGGTACTGGTGGTACTTGGGGATTCCAAAGAGAATTCAAATCTTGCTGAACTTGTTGTTATTACTAATACAACTCAAGAAACAAAGTTTTTTCACCAGGACAGTTTGCAGTCTCTGGTGGGCATGTGGAGTCTTGCAGGCTGCGACTGACACATGCCAACAGCACAATTTCTTCAAGTCAAGAAGTCTGCTCTTAACACATTTTGTATTCCTTAAGACTCTTCCCTCTTAGGATATCCTCCAGATCTGGCACATAGATAGAATTTTCAATCTCTACTGTTATAGAAAAAAATTCAGGGAGTTATTTCTAATTATACTAGTTGTAGTGTTGCATGCATAAACCTGAGAAAAGCAGAAATAGGCCCCACCAGGACATGGCAGCATCAATAGCACCAGCAGAGCAAAAGTATCTGTATACACAGACACTGCCATTTTAGCAAATTCTCAGACAGCCTTAATTTTCAGAAGTGCTGAAGAGTCAAACCTGCAGATAGGGGAAGTAGAGCTATAAATAGTCAGCACAGCAGAAAAGTCTGGATCATTAAGAACCGCTTCAAAGAAGCAACTGTGATTCATATTATTCACCTGCTGTGGTTTAGCTTCTAAGTCTATATCAAGTCATGATAAGAATAGGTTACTCATGTGAACAGGAAGATTTAAAGTTTTTAATAACAAGTATTAAGAAAAGTTTAAAAGTTACCATTCAGCCAATATTATTATTGATTTGCATACCAGAAGCTTAATGTCAGACAAAGCATACTGCTTTAAGGGACAGAGGCTAAAAAATTGGCATTGTGTTAAGAAACCAATGCATTACAAAAATAGTTTACTATGATACAAATCCCAGCTATTCAGGTGTCTTGACTTTTGCACCATCAACTCAGGACTTTTAATCAAAATTTACTTAATATAAATGAGTTTTTTAAACTAAGTTGACGACATATGAATCTCTTAATTATAGTCACTATTGTCTATTACAGCAGACATTAAATGTGAGCATTGTTTTTTCCTGAGAAAGAGGTGCAGCTACAGACAGCGAAGACAGTTATTTAACTACTTTCTACTCAAAAATTATACTTTGCAGTTAAGTACATTAAGCATTTGTTAGATCACCTTCAGAAAGAGCACTGAAAGCTTTTGCCAAGAAAAATAGACATAGTTTCAGATACATATTGCATTCTTTTATAGAAGATTATAAGTTCTCCTTTAAGCTCCTGGCTAGTGCAAATCTTTTAATATCTTATAAAAAATATTGGAACCAAGCCATAGTAACCTCTTCACACTTCAAGCTGTTCATATATCCTATTTCATGGCTCATTCAAAAGGAAGATTAGAAAGATTTTTTTCCATTTCATATATTAAATGATTTAATTCACAAGGGATTCGTGTCAACGTAAGTATCCAAAAATAGTGTGCTTCCTTTATAAATCGTATTTTTTCATCCTGATTAAGACATGTTGCACCTACGCAGTCACCCACTGCTGCTGCTGCTCTGTGTTTCAATGCCTAAACCCTACATGCAGGGAACTACTCAGCCTGGATTTTTACACTCAACTCCTGTTTTCTGATAAAATAAGAAATACACAATTAACCCATATTATTATGTCATTAATAATAATGTGTCAACTCAGAAAAATATCATATTATTAAGAACTTGGATCTTAAAATAACCCAAAGAATTTGCAGCTGTGTTCTTTCAGTAAGGACTGAAAGAAATGTCTATCACATCTTCAGTAGAAAGCAACACCAAATATTTTAATGAAGACTACCAAAAGTTTATAAAAGTTTTATAGTATTTATATAAAATTTTGTTGAACTTCGATGTAATTTGTCCTATCCTAGTGACAAATACCAACAGACCCTAAACCCAAAATAGGTAAGACCTCTGGCACCCACTTTGTCTCCCAAAAACAGTTCTTTCTAGAGTGTATGACCACAGCATTATACTGATAAATCTGTCACCACTTATGTCTTAACAAGATCACAAATTGAACTGCATAACTGACAAACATAAATAACTAAATGTGCTAAGTAACTTTCCTCAACAATCAAAGAAAGATGTAAACAGTTTAAAGCCAAATTCCAGTTTTCAAACAACTTGTATTCTTGGTTTTATTGTGCGTACTTACAGCTTTTTATGAGCAATATGGTAAACTGTATCCAGCTTTTTTTCTCACAGTATTACTAAACATATAGTACATTGATTAGCCCGTAAATTCTATTGACAGTTTTTGTCCAACAGTAATGTATTTCACTATTTACGCAGCTGTTACTATAGTAAATCATTGCAGGAGGCAATGCAACAGCAAGACACTACATTAGATTTGGATGCTTCAGCTGCTGCTGAACTGCCCCGAGAGAAAAGCAAAGAACAAACTTTTACTTCCTGAGAGTCACCATTCCCCCATCAGCACACGGCAAACTTCATAGCAATGTGTGCATTTCATCCTCCTATACTGCTAGTTCTAATGGAGGATGACAACTTACTAGTTCTGTCAGCTAGGGGGTTTTCTGGTTTTGTTTTTTACTCAACAGCAAAAACATCTTAGGAGGAGCTGTGACATGTCTACTTGGTTGGTAAAATACACTACGTCAGATTGGGTTGATGTGTTTAGACAGCAATGCAGTGCAGTAATATGCTAGTTTCAGAAATGCAACCACAATGAGTATGCTAATGCTTTGCTAAACACAATTAATGAGCCCTGAATCTGAGCAGGGCTAATTAATCCAACTGTAAACTCTTCACAGCCGATGATTGTGCACTCCTAATTTTCTCTACACAGGCAAGGGGAAGGGGAGGATTGAGCTGGGACTTCTAAAAAGTTGCTGAGAATTTAGAATTGTGGCTGAAGTCAGTGTCTTTGCAATGTTGAAAATGCTGCATGAGAGTAAACAAACCCCAACTGAGCAGCCTTCCACCTGCCAAAGCAGCAGCAACAAAAACGCACAAAGGATACTTTTCACTTGTATCTTTGTCTCAATACATCACTTGTGAAGTGCAACTGTAACCTTTTCCATTCAAAAGGTGCACTAGGAAAATTATTAATTCATGTGAAGCATTACAGTGCTATTTGATGGGAACGATGAAAAATTTCTAGAGAAAAATCTGTATTGAGTAACCTGCTCAGACCATCTGCAGTAGTTTCCATCCTGGTACTTCTCAACTCTTCAGTGCTGGATTCTGCAGTTCTGCAAGGGAATTGTTCTAACATGTTAGTGGCAAAGCTCACCAAAATAAAACTCTAAGCGCTTTGGGGTACAGCGTATTAGGAGTCCTAAGTAAGAATCTCAGAATTCAGAAACCCAAGTAGCTTTTGAATAGATTCAGGTAGCATTTTGAGTTTCTGCACACTTTGCAAATAGGGTTAGCACAACGTAAATTATACTGCTATAACTCTGGATTCTAAATTTCAAATCCAGAAGAGATTTAAAAGGTAACATGCAAAACTATGCAGCAGAAAATAATCAAGTGGCAGAGGTCAGCCTTCATTCCTCACAGGATGACATTTTGGAAATAAAAAGCAGCAGATAGGTAGAGAAAACTCTGCTTTCTCAGTAATACGATAAAACCAAATGCATTTGTTTACAGTTACTCACGGATTCTCACAAACCTGTTGAGCTGCATTTTTACAGAGCAATTATAAATCTTTCAGCTTCCTTTCTCCCAGGAAATTCTCAAGGCTATCATTAGTCCCTTAGCATCAAAAAAAACAAACCTAAAGATACCTTAGAGGATCAAGAATCTGACTCAGTCAGAATGACACAATGTTTGTAGTTGTCTCAATGCACAGCTGTGGTATCACTGCAGCACCAAGAGGGATGGCATCGTAAACTGGGAAGATTAATATAATGTCCTGCTTCTTATAGATTTGATGGCTTTATTACAAAATCCAAGATTTCCCAAAGTTTTCATTAATTAACTCCTAAAGCGGAACATGAGATAGCTCATTTGTGTACTACATTATACTCATGAAGAGAATACATGAGCTTTACCACTGCCCTCTCAGTTTTTATTATTGGTAGGCTCTTCAGCTCAGGGTCAAAAGGCTCATCACTCCTATCACAGAGCTCTGGAGCAGCACCATTAGCACTGAGCCACAATGCAGTATCTGAAAGTGTAACAGCAAAGAAACCCAGGTGGCTATGCATATTCTCTTACTTTCCCCATGACACATATTCTTAAATTATACACATAACTCATGTATTCATGAGTTTTACATACAGATATATATATAAAATGCGTATTTATATATAATGCACATACAGCATATATATATATATTGCTTATTCAGGGATAAACATGGCTTTCCAAATAGATCTTCCTCCTACAATAGATATCATTTACAAACCTTTCAGTATAGAAATCTAAGGATACGGACGTGGAATCTGAATTGCACTTTGTAGGAAGTATATTTAGTTTTAAGTCTTGAAATTCTAGATTCTCTATAACGGTACACATAATGAGAGATAGAAAGCAAACAGAGGTGTACAAACTTCACACCAGGAAAAACACTCACGAAGAATAAGTATTTTATGTGGAATCTCAAAATTACTATTAATTATCAAATCCATGTCCAAAACACCCTGAGAAATACAGTGCATAACATCTAAACATCCTTCAACTTGGCAGGGTACATTAAAGAAAATAATTCAGAAGTGAAAAAAACTAAGAAGAGTAGCCATTTTTCCTTTCTGTTGTTTTATTTCCAAGGAAGACTCTCTGGTCATCCCTGCATCCAAGACATCTCTGATAAAAGCAAATATTGCACATGATCCATGAGAGCTAAGATTGTAGGTAAGACCAGCGATGTGTGGTAAGAACAGAAACTGCAGCTAGTCTGGGACAAGATGAAAAAGGATAGTCTCAGATTAATAACTGGTTTGGGGAAAGGAAAGAGCATAGCTGAGAAAAATCACACACAATCGATTGTATACAGGCGAAGGAGGCTAAGTCATTCCAGCAAAAAGCACTAAGAACTTTTCCTAATGTTAATTCAGAATTAGACCAAGAAAAAAGTTAACTACATTTTAGCTTGCATTCTTTAAGAAAGAGAAATTAAACAGTTAACAGCTTAAAAAATTAAGCAGTTCATAATAAAGCCAAAGTTTCTTGTGATCTTTATTCTCCAACAATATTCTTTATCACAAGATAAGGTGAGATCTGAAGACGGCAACTATTAACATTCAAAGAGTGTTAATGCAATTAAGTTCAGTTCTAAACCTCCTCTTGTTTCATGAATCTTCAGAGAGCTGCTTTTTTGTGTCTTTGAAGATGTATAAAGTGGTGCTTTTGCATTAAAGTGAAATTTTCCATCTAAGTTTTTAGGCTATACTTCGAAAAGTTACAGAAGACACATCACAGACTGTGATCAGCACTCAAACCTGTCGTACATAGATCACAACTAGTACCAATTCAGAAACTGAAAAAAGACTTTTGATAAGAAAGCTGAATAACAATGCATCTAATAACAGAGACTAGAGAAACTACTGCTACATAAAAGCTGTATTAATTAAAATATTTAAATGCAAAAAAGGGTCAAATGGATTTGAAATGTACTGATACTATCTGTTCCAGATAATGAACTTCTCGAATCTTTTCGCCAAAAAAAAGGAAAATTTTGACAAAATAACTTCAGGAATTCAATATTAAAAAGTGTGGGGACATATTTATTATACTATATCAGCCCTCCTCTTTAGATGTCCAAGCTATGATACTGCATTCAGTGTAGAGGAAACAGAATAAAGATGGGTTCCTCCAGAAATTAATTCCGGACCACTAATTTAGAAGCCAAATTTAAATAGAGGAAAAAGCATCAGTCCAGCCTGGATATTTATTTTACCTGATGCAACTATTACTACAAGAATATTCTTTGTGAAGTAATCATGCAGTCTGTGATTTCAATACCCGATAACTTGGTTAGATACTATTGTTAACTCTTACTGCATCATTTTTGTTTCTTCAGTGTTAGACCTCCACACCCTTACAGTTTACCATAATCCCTTATTCCCATAGGCATTGATAGACCATAAAGTTACTGAGCAGCGCATGTTGTTGTCAGCTTTAAAACCAGGGTACTTTGATGGTGCAAGCATCTTGATATTTGCAGCTGTTTATTTCTGACAGCTTGCTAAAATGCTACAGCAGAATATTGTTTCACAACTCTCCCTCACCAATGGATTTATCAATACCTGACAGGAACATTTTAAAGACTTTTCAGCACTTGTATGAGCGGTAGAATGCCTAGCTCCCTTTTTAAATAAAGCTGGAAGCCATTTGCTAAGGTTTAATTTCTCCATATGCTTTATTTTTTCAGTCAAGCTTTACAAGTGAAAGTATGTACCATTTTTGGTAGAGATGATTAAATCAGGCAAGAAGTTACCTGAAATGATTACTGGTGAACTGAACCATGAATGCTTCACATACATTGATAAGCAATTTAGACACATGAATAGTTTCATTAAGTATAAACCGCAGCAAGTCTTTTGCTAATGTGATGATACCTTAAACACCACCTGAATTATGTCACAAGAAAAGTTATCTAAAAAGAGGAAACTTCCTTTGCAATAGTAATTACAAGGAAAACAATGAGGTTAATTGCTTAACTGATATAGTTAAGCAAACAAATAAGGTTATGTCAAAGGATAACAAACACTGTCAGCCTCTGTAAGAAAACAGCCATGGATAGCTTTAACTAGAGGTAGATCCATCCTTGACCTCTGAAGTCCATGACAAGCTCACCAAGAAACAGGAACTGTAAATTAACAGTGCACAAAGTGTAGAAAACACTGGTCAAACACATACCCCCACAGTGCTGATACGCGTAAGAAACTTCACTGAGGAAAGGGACTGAGGTTAGAGACTGAAAAAGGTGTTGCAGTAGTTACACATTAATTATATAATTAAGTTTTCAGTCCACATTGCAGCTTTGCCTTCCTGGCTTACTGTGGTAGTTGAGGATTACACTGCCAGTTTACTCAAGACGCACCACAATAACCCAGAATACCAGAGAGCTTGAGTTTACCAAGTACCAAGAGTTTCAGTTTTCCTGGAGTTCAGAAGACTGGTTTCTGTCACAGATTAAGATTCTCATACATTTTACTGACCACAGTATAGGACTATTGTATTCTTTGTGAAACAGATTTACTGTGCTCTTGAGTAATCACAGGAAATTCAAATTCAAGCATGCTTCTAGAATTCTGTATTTGTTCAGCAATATTTTTTTTTCAGTTTGACAGCCCATGCTGACATCACTCTCAAAAAATGTTGCTTTCAATTATAAATACCCAGATCTCCTCCGTTTCTGTAGCTCTAATAGCACTGAATCATTGTCCTTCCTAGCAATCTTCAGATGATTTGGAGATTAGACAAACTTTATTAGAATTTAGTAATTTTGCTTGATACCTTAGTCTTAAATAGTCATACTAATTATACCAAACAACAAATGTTAATAAAAGAAAATAAGCCATCTCCCAGACAATCTGTGAGCATTTCTTTACTTGCTTGCCCTCTGTGATCCCCATAGTCCTGGTGAGGAGGAAGGGGAAGCATTACAAATAGGAAGTTCCAATAAACTGTTTCTTAAATGGCCCTTCATGAAGTGAAACATGCTGTCATTAAGGAACGTTAATTTATAGCACTCCTGTCAAAATTACAACATTCATTCAAAACTTTAGTGCTGTAGCAGATCGGTGCCAAAATCGCCCAACTTCAAAAACATCCTATCAGTTTCCTTCACCAGAATCAACATAGCTCTTTGATGCTATTTATTACATTGAAATATTTGTCACAAGGCTTCTGCCTTCTGGCTGTTTGAAGAGCACCCCTTCTTCACAGAGGAAAAGTAATTCCTACGTTTTGCCATGCCATCTAAAGTTGTCAAACAGTCAGACATCTCAGGAATCCTACTTTTTCCCATTTATGACACTACAGTTAAAAGCTTTCTCTAGTAAAAATACTGTAGCTGAGATTATTAACAAGCATTTTTTTCCTTTCAGATAATCTTTTTATTGGAAAGTCAGGATTCATCTAGCACTGAGAAACACTTACTGTCCTTCACCTTTTTATAATTCTGCTGAAACTAAAAAAATTGATGAAACCAAAGTCCATGTGAGACCCAAACAGATAAAACCCAGGCTTTATTGAAATACCAAGAAATCTGCACAACAGTCAACATTTCCACCACCAAGTCCTATATAATTCTGAAAAGAAGGAAGTTGATGAAAGCCTTTCAGATAAAATATCAGTATTCACATTGTCCCTCACAAGAGAACAGATTTTATTGTATTTGTTGGCAAGCCTAAATTTGATTTGTTTTGTTTTTCCTTTTACAAGGAATCTTTTTTTAATTCACTGTATATCATTCTGCATACCCAGAGTTAAATGTCTTATCTATGGAACTTGAGAAATAAAGTTTATATATATGGCTGAGATTTGAGAAAATATGAAAAATTCAACAGCCAGTAATTGAACTGCTGTAGTTGATTGCCCCAGAACTACTTTGTATGGCATACTAATTCCAAAGATAGATTCTCTGCAGCACACTAGAAATTGTTTATGCAGATCACATTTATGATGAAGAAGAAACATGCTACTAACTTTTATAAATTGGATAAGGTTCGATTAAATCTTCTCAGAGTAATGGATGCAGGACTAGGGAACTTGATTTTTTTTTTTTTTTCTGATAGAACCCTTGATCATTTTTATGTCTTTAAAAGATCAGGGATTCTCTGGCAGGTAAACAAACCCCTCCCAGCAACTGGCTAATAGTTTTAAGGTTACACACTATCTTTTACAGAAGACTTGACAGAAAGAAGTAATTAAAGGCATACCTCCCTTCATATCTTCTGTGATTAGTTTGCATGGAGGTAAGATAGAGGTGTGACAAATACTTGTCATTCGCATCGCCACAAATGAAAAATGTTTTCAGATTTGAAACTCTACTCTGAATCATTGTCTCTACATATTCACCTCAAGATTAAATCTCAGCAACTACCACTTGTTACTTTATATAGTTGGCAAGTGTCTTTACCCCAGAATTTCATCGCAGAATGCTGATACGATACAAGCACAGCAGTATTATATACGTATAAGAAAAACCTCAAGGAAGAGAGAAGAGGCAAGTGAACATTTTTCTTTTTTTACAAGCCAGGATATATTCACAGCAACACAATGAACAGACAACTACAAAAATTGTTGTTACAGTTATTACATTCATAATTCATTCTACAATTAGATGTGTTACACCTGAAGAACTTACCTATATCTCCTACTATTACCATAATGGCTTATTATTTGCCATATGGCTAGAATGGAATGGCTGCTCACTGCAGTTATGAATGGCTGGCTATATCTACACTATGGCAATTACTAAATACCAGCTCTAGAGTGACTACCTTCTGAACTTTTTAACATTTTCTTCTTTGCATCTCTACATGACTCCACTTTTCCATTATGCCAGACACAGCAGAGGAAATTCACTAATTCACACTAATGATGAGGGGATCCTTTACAAAGTTAGTTTGGAAATGTGTGATGTGACAGAATTTAATCACATATATTGAATCACAATATTATGTCTGCAAAGCCAGGTTTTGTTTTTAAGTAGTTCTCATTAGTGCTGTGTACATGTCTAGCACCTAAGTTCTCCTACAAAACAACTTATTTTGTAAGATGTTAAATTAACTACCTCCATTTACATGTGATTTTGCCTGGTACAAGCACACATAACCGCCTTCTCTCCTTCCATTCATAAATGGCTCCCTGCAACACGTCACTTCTTCAGCCCTGGTCCCAGCTCCACCTAAATTTCCACACGTTGAAACTCGACCAACAAGCATTACACATGATTCCAACCTGTGTTTGCACTAATAAATTAATACATACACAGATTGACAAAAATTGACTAACAGAAAAGAAAATTGTTCAGCCAAAGCTTTTACCTCAAGCTTTTCCCTGAAACAAGAGGCTTATCTGACCTGCCCACCCACCATATTCCAAAAATACATATGTTTACAGCCAATATATCTATCCCTCTAAAGTTATTTTTATTAGATTACAAAAATTATGGAGAAGCTAGAATCTTGCCTTCATAATGTCCCCAAGGTTTGATACTGTACAGTAATACGTTGCCAAAGGGGTACCAATCCTCTGCTTTGGGAAAGAAACACTCATTGATGGCTTTCATACATGCTAGCAACAGGAAAGGAAGAAGAAACTTAAGATAGTTTCTGGATATAAGAATCTAATTCCCTTTCATTTGTCCTGATGCAAGGTCAGATGTACTTTCCTTGAAACCAAAACAGATATACTTGGAAGAAAAGAGTCAGACCTATATTGTATATAACAAACTTTAAACTATTTACTAAATGTAAATTTACTAAAAAATGTATTTCTATATACAGTACATGAAATACAAGATAAGCATCATCTGAGAAACAACTCCATCAAATGATACCTTTAAAGACTCTTTTTAAGGAGGATGGAAGGAAAGAAACATTTCTTGTCCCTTCCTAACCTGTCAGGTACCACTGCAAAACTGAAGAATAGATGCAGGAAGCGGGGACTTGGAAACCTTGCTACTGTTCCCAGTTTTCCCCACCACTTCTGTGAAGCAAAGGGCGTTGGTTAAGCAATATCAGTCTGAGCACATCAAGTAGAGCCACGTTGTGGCTGTGAGTTTAGTCAGGAAAGAAGAGCTGCTGGGCACACACCCAGGAACCGAGCCAGAACAGGAAAATTAACAGGCATGTACACTGGTCTTCACTTTTTGGAACAGAAGGGCTGAGACGGAGAAGAGAAGGAGGAATGAAGAGGGAAAAATTATACTCGAAACTGGAAAAGAATGCAGGAGCAAATACATAAGCTTCTAATCAAAGAAGAAAAGATCAGTAAGACATTAAGAGAAAAGGGAAAATAGCACATCTAATCAGAGCGAAAACATTCCATTACTCCAACAACAGGAATACAGTAGTTTAACTCATACTATAGTTAAACACAGAGCCAAGAGAAGAACAGAATCAGCACTTACCTTAACAAAGGCCTTACTCCCACAGTTGCAGGTGTGTTATACTACCATAGCACTGCAGAATTCAGTTCCAAGAGCTAGAGATATCTCTCTGCACATTTCAGGATGTGCACTCTAACTCCACTAGAGACTTAAAGTAAGCACAATTATTTATATACACAGAACTTAATACTCTCCATTGCTCTGTACGGCCTGAATTTAGTTTTTAATATTTATTAAAATGAAACTCTGACCCCTTTTCATTTATACAAAAAAAGTCCTGCTGGAAACAAAATTCTTCACTGCATTCTATTGAGAAAGGTTCACATCAGGCCCACACGGAGACAATCCTTGCCACTTCTGTTTTGATTTCAAAAATACTTTGCTTTCAAAACAATAAACCTACCAGTTACTTTTCATTTGTTAAAAGAGTACATATGTTTTCTAGATTCTCCTTTCACTGAAAATGGTTTGAGCCGGAATCTACATTAAAACAAACTTCCACACAGGACTGGGCTTTTTTTTGCGGTCATTGCAACACTGAAGAAAGCTATTTATATCCATTGTATTTTGGCTATTCCAAGACATTTAGTCATACTACTAAAAAAAATAAATTATTTTTTCTGATACAAAAAATACTACTTATATCTGAGGACAGCTGCATTTTCCCTGATATTAGAATATTTTCAGAGATGATACAGTATTTAATTGGTGATGATTTCAACTTATCTTTCTGCACATTGGTTTATTTTCCCTTCCTTGTCTTTTTTTCTATATTGTGACACATGCCATCATTCACAAAAGTTGAGATTGTTGTCTTTGTCTCCTGTACTATCACCTATAGCCATACAAAAAAATATAAACAACTCATGAATGAAACACTACCCAGTTCTTATGCACCCAAGAAAGCAGGCATTCAGAGGTGCGTATGGGGTACAATTTTCTGATAGTGACTGATGATGTCTCTCACATGCTACCTACAGGCAAAGGAAAACATCTTTCTAAGCTTTCAGTCACTTTGATGGAACACAATTGTATATATTACCACGGTATTTTGCATATTACTGCAAGGAATATAATATTTGCTATAAATCTTCCTGTTACAAGCCAAAAATACCAATTAATTCAAACCGAAAGGGTCCCTTCTCAGTTTTGAAACATATTTTGCAAACAGAGAAACACTAAACAGACTGAAAAAGAACAAAAGGCAGGCATCTAAAGAGACCAAAATACATTACATAGCACGGACCAACAGAATGTTTACTCAAGCCAAGCAACCAACAATATAATTCTTACACATCTAATACAGAACAATCTTGCTAGACTAATTTTAGTGAATGGGTATCTGAAGTTGTCAAAATTATGTAAGCCTAACTTCTGTGTGTCTTAAATACAGATTCACTGATTTAAGCAGGCTATGAACAGAGAGCTATGCATATATCACTGATGTCAATCATTTTAAATACTGTATATGAAGTTGCCAATGCCCATAAGAAAGACATATTAGCAGAGGTCAATGTAATATGAGCACAGAAAGACAAAGTTAAACACATCTAAAGAAAAACATCCCTGAAACTTCTGTTTTTAATCTGTTACTATGGTAAACCAATCTATTAAAAACATATATGCACACATGCACAACTGGGATCTGACAGATTATATCTATATCCATTTTAGATCCTCAATACCATCTGCCTCTGCCAATAATTATCTGCATGTACATAACACCCACAAAATATACAACACAAATTTCAAGAGTTTAGGCTACAGTAAAAGTCCTTGGGTACAAGAACCTGAATCTGCTAGCACTTAGTTGTGGATACAATACAGTCAAAGGACAGCTGTTCAGAAGCATACAGAACATCTTCCCATAATGCAAGAGTAAACAGACAGTAAAAAGTTTGGTTTCAAAATGTGATTTTTGGTCTGCAGAATATGGCCTGCATTATTAGTTCCAAATTGATTCTACATAAAGCATTGTAGATGCAAGAAAATCAGACATTTATAAAGAGACTTTTGATTGGGTTAATAATATAATTAAGGAACACTAGTATTATTAAATATAATTTTATACAAATAGTAACTTCAGACATTTATCAATAGCATTGCTTATATCAGGTTCTATAAGTATGCCAACAATATCTACTGTTATCCATGGGGACCAGCATCACCAACTTGAAATGTAACCGGTTTCTGGATATACATTTAAAAAAGCATTATGTCAATGGGATCACCATCTCCAATCCTGCTCTTGTCCTACTCCTTCCAAGTGCCACTCTATCACCCTGACAATACATGTTCACCCAAAGCATGCCAATTTACACAGATGACATTCTTCATTCTTTTTTCATTTCTAGAAATGCTCAATTTACAAATTTACATCTGCAGCAGGCGGCTTGCCTCAAATTACTTCAGCATTATTATCAAATTATTATTTTTTTAAAGCAACTGTGCCATACATCTGACAAACTTCCTACTGTCATGAACTGCCATAGCAGATGAGCCAGTTAGGAGGTATATACTTCACAGTCATATCTTATTTAACATTCTGCAGTTATTTCTTTTTAACGTCATATACTATCTTATTCTTAAGCTGAAGGAAAGCTCAGCTCCTTGTTCATATCTGCTCTTAGTTCTGACTACTCCTAGTTTTCCTCTGAAGCATAAAACGTGCACATACATACATTCTCACATGTCTTTCAGAAATGTCCTATTCCAATCTCTGCTACCTTCCTTTAACCTCACACACCCCCCTCCTCTTCTCAATCTCTAATCACAAATGCATAGCTGACAGCCACCTTACTTCCAGTACCACATCTGGGGATAGCCAACATGTCAGACCCACAAAATGAACTAATTTCTTTTTCTCTCTGACTACAAACAACTCCCCTTCTCTCAAGCTGACAAATTAGGATCTTTTCTTCACATGGTTACAGTCTCTGGAAACTGCTGACAACTCAATGAGAGGCCAACTAAATAAATCATTCAAAACGAAAGAGCTGCTCAAGCTGTAAGTGACCTGAAACAGCTGGTAAATTTTTAAATGCTGACACCCTCCCCTCAAAGCAATGAAAAATTCTGTACAAATAAACAGTGCCTCTCCAAACCTGCTGGGCTATCAGAAAACGGGGTTAAGAAGGAAGCACAGGAACTGGGAATCAGCAGGGATAATTAATTTTTCTTGAAGGACTGCAACACTGCCATTAATTTCCTTGAAATGTACAGAATGTAGGAACAGCCTCAATTAAAACTCGTGTTCAAATACCAACTGTGTTTGTCTTTTAATCCGATGCTTTGCATATTGATTTTCATATAAATGTGTATTATGGAATATGATATTTTTATTGTGAAATATCCCTTAAGGAAAAAGGTTCATTAGGGGGAAAATAACTCATAATTATTCCACAGACATTAACAAGCATCATTCACATTTTTCACAAGTTGTAACAATTTAAATAGACATTTGTCTCCCAAAATAGAAGGTCAGTTAGAGGTATTTTTTTACAGAACACCGTCTGCTATTTGTCCTTAATATGTTTCTGCAAAGTTTCAGTTTAAACTGCAATGTGCCTAATATTATAAAATCCAATGCAGAGCTCTCAAGAGCTTGATGATAACTTCTTTACATAGCTATTTTATTTTATGGCCTAGATAACATAACATTTGAAGAAGATAAGACAGTGAATCACATTTTTGTAAACATTTTGGGGACCACTTAGAATACAGTATTCTCTGCAATAAGCTATCAGTGAAAGGCAGCTGTTCTCAAACTTAATGGTGGTAGCAAAAAACCGCAACAGAGAACACAGAAAAATTGACAGGGGAAAAAAAAAAAAAAAGGATCCTAGCTTCAAAGATCCTAATACCAGGCAGAACAGATCATTTGTAGTTTCTCATTTTTGTTGTTACTGTCAAAAAAATTGCTGATTTACTCAAATATGAAAGAACAGAGGTATAATCTAGGCTATATGCATGAGAACCAGTAAGGGTATAAAAATACAACACACAAACTTCCCCCACCAATAACTTCATTCCAATCATCACATCCGTTCTATACGAATAACTGAAGAGAAAAGACATTATCCTGGTCTTTAATCTCTTTTCCTTGCCAACAATTTTCAGCTATAACTCCTTTTTTAGCCTCCAGGATGAAATATGTTTGATGGCTAAATTAGCTAAGTCCAAAATAAAGTTCCAATAAGAACAGGCTCTCACTGAACCCAGCAGAGGCTGAAGCAACACTAGTGGAGGAGAAAGGGAGTTATCAAGGAAACAGCACATAAGTTCAAGCAAGGATAAAGTGGATAAAATAGCCTGCAGCCTATGGGTAACCCTAGTTTAAACATTACTATTGACTCAGCCAAAACCACCTTAAGCATCTTCCTTCCAGTTACAGATGACAGGATGACTCAGTTTGATCCCCTCAACTAGTAAATAACTACCGTCCAGCCACAACAAACCCAGGCGCTCCCAGTACCCATTTCGCTTCCTTTGCTGTATTTAGTTCAGCTCCCTTGCTCTTTTCAGGATAGGTAATAACTTACAGAAAATGGCTCTGTCATATGTTAGGCTATTAACAGGCCACCCCTGAGAGAGGAGCAACACGAGCTGGTAAAAATTGAGTAGCTGTAACAGCACAGATCTCCACATAAGCCACATTGTCTCCTCATTCTCTTTAGCACATGCTTTGGTGAGTGGATGATATTTGCAGCATCTTTGCTGTGGAGCACTTCGTTGTACAAGAAGTCAGGAAATGCTCTAGATTTTTCCCTAGTAGCTTCTTCAACTCAGATGTGACGAAGGCATCTCTCCATTGCAGCCAGGTATCTCTGTTGCACTCTGCATTAGCAGAGACATCAGAGGTACCGGTCTTCAGAACAGAGGCTGACTGGGTGGAATTAATAGGTCAGACATAATAGTACTGCAGCTGCACCTCACTCAGAAGGAGACTGTCCATATTTAAGCAAAAGACAGGAGCAATAAATTACAATTTAATTTTGAAGTCATCTCCTGCTTGGAAGGAATTCAACTAAATGACCTCCACAGGCCCCTTCTAGCTTAAATTATTTTATGACAGAGAAGTATAGTCAAAAAGTACCATGTAAGATTTCAGTTTACCACAAAAATCAGAAGTTTTTTGTTGTGATGTTATGTACAGCACAACACAAGCACTAAGTATTTTGTGCACGTAAAGCTACACAAAGCAGAATCTAATGCATCTTATTTCCAAACAAAACTATTAATTGTCACTGAATTTCTAACAATTTCTATAGCATTACAAGAACGTTCAGTAAGAATTCTGAAGAGGTCTGGTGTGTAAGTAGAAGGCTTCTCCAATCTCTTACATTTTTAAGGTGTGCTTAATTAACTGCATAAATTTGAAGCATAGCTCATTCAGACTCTCATAATTCATCATACAAGACACACATTAGGCAAGGTTTGGAGAAACATGAAGAATTAGCATTAAAAAGAACAGAGTTCTGGCACAAACATGTCATTGCAGCTTCCTTTACTATAAGGTGGCATCACAACTTTACAGATGGAGTCTGCTTCAGGGTTTTACTAAGAAGTAAATACCGTTCCTCCAAGAATTTGGTTGAAAATAGAAACCGGCATATCATAGCTTCTTACACGAAAGAAACTCTGTATTTCTACATAGCCATTTGGAGTAAAGCAGAATCAAAACTGTCATATACTCATCAGATGAAACAAGTGAAAATAAATCTCTAGTTGAAAGAGATACATTAAAATTGAAACATTCTTGCTTTTTAGTTGAGGGCTACTTTGGCAGCACAAAACTGTATCACAGCTATGGCTGAAGACTAACAACTTTCTAGCCATACTTGACCCAAACTCCCCACCTGAACTTTGCCACCAGCACAAACTCATATAGGAATAAATAACTGTCACAAATGCAGTCACAATTATGGCAACTTTGCAAGATAATTTCACACTAAGCAATCAAAATGTCTATTGCATTTTGAGCTATAAAGAAGCTAACATCTGTAGAATATGTAGATTAAATTGGCGTTCATCTCTGTGTAAAAATGTTGGTGCTCAGTCCATTTAAAGTTACAGATTTTAAAAGAATTGTCTTAAAAGCATACTTGTACTTTAGACACTTAAAGCTGCAGCACTACCATACAAACGGTACACATCTGCAATACTACTGTTTTAAAAAAAAAAAAGAGAGGAGGTTTAAGAGCCACGTGATGATAAATAAATTAAAACAATAAATATAGAAATCAATACAACTCATTTACGGTGTTCCATGTGTGGACAGGTGTTCTGTCTTACCACGGAAAACCTCCTTTCCAAACAAAAGGATACAGAAGGTTCATATGACAATTACATAAAAACATCCACATCAAAAATTGGTATAAGTTTTCACGAACTACTTCACTCATTTTACATTCTTTTCCCAATGCATATAAAACAATGTTGCAAAATCAAGTTTTATTTTCCAAATAAAGATAAAGCAGATGTTAATAAGCTACTTTAAGTGTTATTCCCACTCATAACTGCCACAGTAAATAGAATTTGCAGTGTTAGAATAATATGTTTTGAGCCTCACTCTCCCAACATTCTCGAAGTTGTCATAGATGCTACAATTATAAAACAAACCATCTAACAATCTACAATATTTACTCCAAGGCATTATGTACTATTTCCTTATCAAGAAGCAACAATTCCTAAAAACATTTTAAAACTCAAGGAAGCTGTTATTAAAAGATTTATATGGTATAAACTGTTCACGGTTCCATCCCTAGAGTGTGAAATTAGTGACTGAGGAAAGATTTCACAGGAAGTTAATCTGAGTGCAATGCTATTGCAAAGGATTTGCAATTTTGGTCTCTTTGCCAAATCCTACGTATTTGCAAGCTGCTGTAGTTATTCATGCAAAGCAACAGATAATCAGCAGCGCCTAAAGCTTTTTTACATTTATATTGAACGTGGAGCTCTTTTCTCTCTATCGGTGTGTATCTAATACCTTAGCCATGGCAAGGTCATATCTGAAGTAAGCACTGGGGAAGATCCACAAGTCTAAAAGTGTTTCTGATTTCATGTTTTAATAAAATTCTGAAAACATCTTTGAGTTCTATTTGCAGCCAACATCAGAAAAAAATGCAGAAGGTAGAGTTAAAACTTAAGGTTCAACATGCAAGTGAATGATCAGCATTTGTTTATAGGCTTCGTGCACTCATTTAATGACACTCCACAGTAAATTTAAAATAATGAATTCCAAATTTCTGTAACACATATCATCGCTCTGGAACATGGATCCCTTGGACAAATGACCACAGCTGGAGCAACACTGAAAGACTGACAAGGCTACTCCCTCCACTTGGCATGCTGTAGTTAAATGCCAAGAACACAGACACACATTCACTTGTGGCTCAGTCACACATCCTGGCTCAGTGGCTAGAGCTAAAAGCAAAGACTTCCCAGACCTCCCATTTATAGTCCATCACAGCCTCTCCTTTCCTAGGCTGTTCAGAAAATTCACCACCTGCATCTGAAAAACTGCATCTAAGAACAAAAGCAGCCACAGCACTGGGCAGCAGCAAGGGAGTGGAGCACCTCCTGGATCCACTGGGCATGCTTTTAGAAGGCCTTTCAGAGTAGCTCTGATACAGCCCCCATGGCTTGATGCATGGCGTATTCACCCTTATCGGATGGCTCAATGCTCATGATTTGAACAGAAATAATGTGAAATACACAAAACTCCATAAGACCCCGTGCAAAGAAACGCAGGAAGAGGCTGACTTGTGGTATGGTACAAGCATCAACAACAAATAAAAGAGAGTAGATCTACCTAAATGCCAACTTTTTTCCTGAATGATAACCAAGACATTTTCAAAGAGAAATGATGTAAAGAGGTACGAGTAAGTGCCTTTTCATATTGGAGTATTCTAGTGCAACTGTACTGAAGTCACTTGACTCCAAATTAATACCAGGGCAAGAACAGAATGTGGCATAAATAAAAGATTAGATCTGGTATTAAACTCACGGACTTAACAGCTACCTTTCCCTGCCACCTTCCAAACTAAGAATATTTTCCCATAGATCGTCTTTTCTATTTGCTGAGTTTTCCTCTGACAATCAGGTGTCAAGTGACATTTGCAGACTTCAAGTCAGGTGGATGAGGGAAAAGATTCAAACTATTCTATATATATTCAAGGGCTGAAACTAGAAAAACTAATTCAACAAAATTTGACACAGTTATGCTTTATTCTTTCTATAAACATTTGAGCAGCGCTGTGGTGGAAACACTGTAGATTCAGACATGTTTCCTTAATCAGTGTTACCTTGAGCATCTGCTTTACCTGGCGAGGGCACAAGGTCTTGTTAAATTCTACCTTGAAGAAAAGTAGCTTAAGAGAAGTTACTTGAATTCTGCACTTGGTTTGAAAACTATTTGGCAAATGAACTGTTGCCCTGCTCACAATAATTTGGGAGCACCAAGAAGAGAAAAGAGGCAATTAAAAGCTTGATATCTTATTTCAGCGCTTTTAGGTATATTGCTAAAAAGAAAAGAAAACTGTAACAGGATAGGTTTTGATAGAGTAAATAGGTATTTAAATCCTGGGGACAGTAATGAAATCAGTATCCATAAACAGCCAACACTAACATCTGTATTACTTATCCCTAGAGCTATATAGCAATTTACATTTTAAACTTTGGAAATAAGGTTTTGAAATTCTATCCATCAGGCTAAACAAGTAGATTCATGAATGTCATTAACAGACTATTTACAGTCCTGTTTGCAAGATCAAAACCCAGCTCTTTTTTCATTTGTTTGGTTTTTGGTGGTTTGGTATTTTTTAAACATCTCTCTTTAAATAAAAAAATGTCCTAAAATAATGTACTATTTTTTCCATTACAGTGTTTACACTTTAAAAAGAATTATTTTCAAGCACAAATATGCAAGATGAGCTTCTTCATACCAGACCTATACTACAGAATACTTATGCAAAGTATTTTCAGTCCTTTGAGACAAAGGGAGGTAGTATCTAAATTCTCCTTAAATATCCACACTGTAAGCAGCATCAGTTAAGTGTCCTGTGGGTGTCAATGTCAAAGTGCACTGAAGAAGGAAATCAAACACAAGAGCAGAACCTCTGAAAAGTTCAGTTAAGTATTTGAAATCTAGAGCCACAAGAAAGGTAATTTCTTTTCTAGAAACAAAAACAGTTCAGAGAGTTTATTTATTATTTTATTCATCAAGCATTACATGAAATCTCTTGTGATCATTAAAAATATTTTAAAAAAATCTTCTCCCTCTTTGCAAATAGACATGCAACGGAAGTCATATTCATTGAACACTATTTCTGAAGTTTCTCTCTGAAATGCTATTTTAGGAGTGTTTTAACTTTTTCCTTCATCTTTCTTATGCTTCCGTACCTTCATCTTTTAAAGTTTATCACAATTCATTGCACTGCATCGCCTTTTGAAACTACTTGTGATGGACAAATACCTGATGTCAGACTGCCCCTTCAACAAGAGGACAAAACTATTTTTAATCACAAAACTTAATCTGAACACATACCACCTGAGAACATTATCCAGAGCACAGTGGTTTTTTTCTAGTTTTGTAGGAACTCAGATTAGGCCTTAATCTGAAAAAATTTTTCTCCTTACAGTGCCTCAATAGCTCTGACTGAAGATTTGTACAAATAAATAGAAACATCACATATATCTACACAGGAATAACTTCTCTTATCGATTTCTTTTTAAACACAAGTGAAGACAATAAAGAGAAATATTGAGCTTAGCATTTGAAATATCTGAAATGTATATTCCCTCTCTTACAAAAGATTGTGATTCAGTTCCTCTCAACCACTAACCACGAGAAGCAATTCCCTTATAAATTTATGAATAAGGGAATTACACTGTGTGTAATTCCAATCTTCTCAGTCACAGTTGCTTTTTCCCTCTAGCAGTAGGAATAGTCAGAGGTGAAACAGGGAAAGGACCCACGGAGACCACCACCAAGTCTGAAATCCTGTTAAACCGCTAACAATACCAAAACTAACAGACCCTGACAGAATAAGCTCATAAACAGAAAAGACCAGGGACTAAGCTGTGGGGCACTGTAGCTCCCTCTGTACATAGCATGGAATTCCCTGTACTCTCTCATGACTGACAGAGAAAGTTTTCAAGATGCTTCAGTCAGTAAAAAGGGAGGGATTTAATATCTTTCAACTCAAAATTCCTTTTGTTTAAACTTAATTTTCAAGAAAAACGAAACAACAGAGGTTGATATTCTGCTGCTTTCTCTTTCATAAACAAACAAACCCAGGAAAATACAGGACACTTATTAAACATTTAAGTTCAGGCACAAAGCCACTTTGTAACAACATAACAAACCACAACTTCTGTGTTATTTCTACTGAGTCAAGTAATTTCCCCCCACTTCCAATAAGAAGGCGAATCGTTGCAGCGCCCAGTAGGGTACAATGTGGCAGACCCTTTATAGGGGGTTGACCCTTAGGAAGAAATTGGTTTAACCACCAGGTAGAATATGCAAAGTCCTATTTGGATGGCAGTGGTTTCACAGCAAGTGATAAAGCTTGTACAGTCATCTTGGGAATATTTCTTCATGTTTAATGTTTTTCACAGGTAACAAGGAAATGAGAACAGATAAAAAAGAATGCCAGTTCTCCTCAGCAGGTGGAGGTAGCTGGTCTTTAACAAAATTGCAGAAAATACCCACAGCACACACACAGCACAGACACTGCTTATTTTGTGTGGTGCTCTAAGCCACCTGGCTGAACAGAGCAAGCTCTTAAGAATATGTTCATGGAAAATTCTCCTCTCCGTCTCAGCATTGCATATTTTTAACGTGTCATTATCAAATAGTGATTCTTAGGTCATAAAAAGTCCCAAAATAAAACTAACAAGCATCTGAACAAGCGTCCTGCAGCTCAGCAAAACAGCCCAGGCTTCCCCACTCGCCCTCCAAACCCATCTGCCTACATGGCCAACAGAGGACCCAGGATTCCTATAGAACTGTCTCCATTTGCTCTTTCCAGAGCAGCTATACTACAATATAAGGCTGAGCTCTTTCTACCTGTTCTTGTTGCTGCTATGGGCAAAACACAAGGATTTCATCTCCAAAGGAAATTTGTGGTAAAAACTTCAAGGAACAAACACAGCAAAAAGGATTGGCTCTAGAACACCTGTTTCTCAAGGCCTCAACCTGTAAGCGCTAGATAGTCTATGTGTCAGAAAAGGTTGAGGTTGTTTTGGACTATGCATTACTCAGAGTAGTGACACATACAATCAGACAATATAGACTGTTACTACAAATGGGTGTGGATAATAATTCTGCCTTGCTGTGCCAGTTGTGGTATCAGTATAACTTCATTTCCTGAAAAAGAACATACACTCCACAGATGAGCCCACCCAGTTCCCAGAGAATCCTATTTGCATCAGAAAAGTGGTATTCAGATCCACCCTTATACAAGATGTTCATTATTATTATTTTATGGTTATATTCCGATTAACTTGCATAATATAGCCATGAAATAATAAAATTGCATTAGATGTAAACTTCCTTAACAACGTCTGTACTGGTTCTAGTTTAATTTAAAGAATGCAGAAGAGGGGAGTCCCTGGGAAGCTGCCAACAATAATGTCCTCCTGCACGTTAAGCAAATAGTTTGTTTCCTCCACAGGAGACAGATCAATACTCAAGAAACAAAAACAAAACCAAGAAAAGCTAAAAGCTTAGTCATGTAAATCAGGGTGGAGAAAAAAATGAAAGAGAACTCCTCATTGGCATTCTACAACTTCTGCAGACCCCCATGGCCCATTAGCTAATTTCTATTAAAACACACAGCTCTAGAATAATAAATGCCAGTGGCACATTTCTAAAGGTTTGTGGCAACTGAAGTAAACATGTCCCTGTTCCCAGGACACCAAGAGACAGAAAATTAACCAGAGGTTAACTGGGTCATTAGCTAGAGCACAATATAGGTCACTGCAGATTTAATTTAGTTTGTATTCAGCTAAAGAATCAAATACAGCAACCAGTTCTCACAGCAGGAAAACAAGTAACTTATCAGCATGTTAACGTATCTTGGATACCAAGGCACCAACTCTGTCATTATGATTCATACCACTTTTAACTAATTTCACATTATTTTGATGAAACAAAGTACACTGTATACACACACACACACACAATTTAAATTGTTTTGAATGCAAGTATGCAGGCACACAAAAATACAGAATATTTCACACTGTACACAGTCTTCTTCCTTCCCCTGTCCCCCTCCCCTTTTTTTTTTCCTCCTTTTAAATACTAGAGAATATTCAAGTAAGCTTTCCCTCACAAAACAGGGTTAGCAAGGAAGCAATTAATACAGGAGACTAAAAAGTGTTATATGGGTTAAGAAAAAGACCAAAACAATAGGTTTTAATGAGAGTTTAATCAGGACCTAAATAAGACATCTATAAGTATTTTGCCTCAATATAGTCTTTTCTGAACAAAATACCTCAATAGCTGTAACAGGAAGAGGCCAATAACCCAAACATTGCAAGAACTGACAGCAATATTAAACATTTAGGACTGGTTTGTATCCAATAGATCTGCATCATTTTAGGAAAGTCTGCACTAAAGAAGAGGGTTCAGAAAGACGACATGAATTATGAAGACATTATTATTACAACTCAGTCTGTTAGGAGTACTAACACTGCCTTAATTCCCATGGCTGTGTCATGTTTGTAGATAGTTTCCTGTTCTTTACACTTTCTCCTCTGATGTTTTTTTGGTTACACAGCAACAAAAGAAGTGGCTGCTGACAAGATGCACTAGTAATTACATAGAGAAAAACTCCCTGAATGGTGGGAGTGTGTGGATGAAAATTTTAGGTGTAACATGGAAGTAAAACTTTGAGCTGGAGATGAGCTGACTGGTTTCCTTCAGAGGCCATCTTAATCTGAAATATTACCTTTTCAATAAAAGTAACAAGCAGGATCTAGCATCAAACAAACTCCTACTCAGCCTAAAATCCAAATTTAATGTGAAAAATATGTCAAAGTGAAATGAGTGCTAGATGAGAATAAGTTAGCAACACAGGTACTGTATTTTGATGCAGGCCAGTATCTAGTGACCCCAGCACCCAGCGAGTAATTTCAAGTACATCAGCAAATCACAAGGCAAGTATTTCTTTACCAATAATGCCTTTGAGAATTAAACAATCCTGCTTGACTATTGTAGCTTCATCTAAATCACATTTTTAAAACTGCATACAATGAATTAAGACCTGAATTACAGAATGAGAAAGCAGCAGTTCCATTTGTCCAAACAAGGCATTTTTGTACATAAACACAAGACTTTCTCTTGTTTAGGAAGTGTTAACTGAAGAAGGGGAGGAGAAAATCCTCTGTTACCTTTAATATTAAGGTTTCAAACATGTCCTGATCAGCAGCCAAAGGAATGGTTTCTGCATGCCCCAACCAAGCATTGGAACAAACCTATTTCATCCTCCAGTCATTCCATCTCCTTGTAGCTCTCTGAACAGCCATTTCCATTTACAGCAGCTACTACTTTGGCTGGGGACGTTCTCCCAGCTCCCTTTCAGCTGAATATCCCAGGTATTTCCCACACCAACAAGATTATTTCTCTCCCACGCTTTGAAGTCTCCAGCAACTCCCCCTACATAAGAATCCCACACAAGCACACACCTCAAACACTTACCTGCAATATGTTGATCACTAATGTTACAACTCCTTAAAGTCAGACTATAGCCTTAGCGGGACGCAGGCACTGTAAATCAGAATCTGAATTCCTGAAATGGGATCAGCAGACAGCAATGCACTGAGAGCAGTACAGATAGCAGGAAGGACCTAAAACTTCAAACTTTGCTTTTTGTTCAAGTCCTTTTACCCCTCTCTCCCTTTAACTTCTTGCAAAAGTGATTTTAAAACATCTCTCTAGTTTTACCTCCAAAAGTTACTCTGTTTTGCAATAGCACATGTTTAAGAATCTTAAAATAGACACTCCAATAGTCTGATTACAGCGACTACATCACTGGGCACTATGGTATCTTCTCTATTCCCTATCACTCTACTAGCATTACCATTCTCTAGCATTTGCATTCTGGAATGATCAAGTGTCCACTTGATTCTCTGTATTTATTTTTCACTGAATTCCTAAATTACCATTATTAAATTTCACTAAATCATCAGTCTGCAGAATATAAACAGATGCCTGAAAATTAAGGCATCTCACTGCAATTAGTTACAACTACTCACAGAAGGCACTTAGCACCATGCAAAATCTGGCTATATTACTGCTTTTAAATTTGAACTTATTTTCTTCCTATGTAGTACCCACTGGCCATAAATAGGGCTTCTTAGAACACATAATGGGGGGGGTTGTTGGTTTTGTTGGGGTGGTTTTTTTTGTGTTTGTCTGTTTTTAAAAAGAGACTACCTTGTAAACATTGAAAAAGGAAGAACTGAATCAGAATCAAGCTGAACGTAGATCCAGCTTATGAAATGTCCAAGTGGCCACACATAACTTCATAATGAAACCAACTAATTTTTATTTCTCTTTAACTCATTATCTTAGATGAGAAAACTAAACAAAGATCACAGTTAGAAAGAGCCTGGGCAACTTCTTGGAAGTTTTGTAGACATTTTGTAGCTTCTGGCATTTCTTTTCCTACATCTTTGCTCTCAACAAAAATCACATTAAATCCAGGAGACATTATTACAGTTCAGTACACCATAACACGTTCTACTAAAGCTTCCAAATTTTGAACAATCTCATCCTTTTACAGTTGGCATTGCTTACAATACACCTAGAGAAACAAAAGTTGCACCTTATGGTCTCAGTGCATGAGCTTTAACTAATGGCAGGTAGTTCTTATGGGCAGAACAATCTTAAGTCAAGCCACTGTATCCCCTACCTCCCTCCTTAAATATTAGTTTTCCACTTGTGTCCCAGTATATGAGCTTTCAAAAGTATAAACAGAGCAATTCGATTTCATCTAAATCATTCATAAGAAAAACAGGTGTAATGAATGATTTTGGTATTTTTCTCCTGCCTTGGTAATATTAAAATAGGCTAAGATGCATGTTTTCAGTGACAACACTTGAATCCTCAGATTAAAGATTAATAATTTAGCACACTTGCTGATGAATGCATGATTCATGAGAGACACAAGCAGCAAGTTCTATTTAAAGCTTTGTATGGCCATGAATAGAACACTAAGATGTATACACTGGAAGGCAAAAAGCAAAAGGTGCCATTTGCTAGAGAAAAAACTTGCCTGCATATGGATGTAAGATGATGTTTTGCACAACAAAATGTCTGCACAGCTGATACATTAACAAATGACTGCTCAAAAAAATAAAGCTATCAAACATAGCCCAGTATTAGAGAGCAGCCATACTTAGTGTCAGAGAGGTTTGCATATCATTGCAAGTGGAGACTGCATTGCTGCTTGGTGATTTTCTCCAAGATCCACCTGCTAAAAATTAACCAAGATTTTAAAAACTGGTATCATGAATCACTTATTTCTATCCTGCACAACTGTAGCTCCAAAGAGCTCAAAGAACAAAAGCAAACTAACAATATCTGGTTTTGCACTTAAGTATAACGGATTTCAAACCAAGTGTGTTTATTTACTTTTCCTTTTTTTTTTTTTTTTTGAAGTACATTGATCTTAAGGTCTTGGAATGGGATGAGATGGAATAAAAAAATAAATAGAACCAAAGCAAGAACTCCAAGACTTTAAAAAAAAAAAAATCCACAAAAACACCCAAACAAAATCAGTGTTTAACTAAGCTAAGTTCTGTAGTAGTATTCATTCTAGCTTCACAACAATATACAATTTCTCCAGGGTTTCTAGAACAGATGATGTGAAATGTAGTAGCATTTACACATCAGAAGTTCCACTAACAAAATCATCACCCTATACAATAGGGTTTCCACACCATATGCTTTAATGTCATCGTTTGCAGTTTGGTTTTTTCCCCCCCTCCAACTTATGATGTGGAATGTTTAAAATTTATCTAAAATTTATACCCAACTAAAATATATTATGTTGCTGAGCCACCTTTCTATAATACAGTAGTAAATCAACCTGTAAAACCAAGTTTCCAAAAAGGCTTTCTGGGAAATGAGTTTATTAACTGCTTCAGGCCTTTTCCTACTAAGAGTCAAAGAATCCTTACCAGATTCCAACTTGTACAAAGTAATGTTCACAATATACAAAACGCATTCATAGGTCACCAGACATAGCAATTAAAATTGCTGCTTTTTCTGAATACAAGTTTTACATTGGACTTGGAATATATTTTTAAATTAACAAGTCTTTTTTTTTTAAAAAAAGTCACCAGAGAATCTAAGATTCTTCCTTCATCAGAAATCTTACCTTTCAACCTGCTATTCTTCTCACCAACAAATTTTCTCTCTTTTTCAGCTGCTATCTTTCTGTATTTCTAAACAATCTTATTCTAATCAGTTACTCAAATATCTTGAAGTTAGTTCTCTTCTCTTCATATCACTTTACCCATACTCAATGAAGGGCTCAGAAGTATGAACTACCACCCAGAAGAAAACTCCAGGAGTCTTTGTGAAAAGCACAATCCAAACAGATGCTCAAAGAATTGTTAAATTGTTAATAACAGCAAAAAGATACATTTATAGGTAAAGAAAATACATCAAGGATTATTAATTGCAACAGTGTAGGCACAGTACAACTTGTAGAACTTGCTGAGCCAGAGGGACTTCTCAATAGCAGACCTCTTTACATTTGTGTTCTTACACACTGCAGTGCCCATTATAGGCAGCAATCAGAGACGAAACTCTGGGCTTGACAGATCTTTGTGACTGCCTTGCTGTGAGAATGAGAATATGGGGTTAGACCAGTCTTATTTATCTTCACTGTCTCCATTATTATTTTTACTTTTGAGATTCCTAAACAGATATTTTTAAAGTGGACCGATAAAATACATGACAAGTTATTTTTCAGTTTATGTCGAAACAAACTGAGGTACTCCATTGTTCAAATTATGTTATCACCACCTTCAGTATCTGCATGATAGTATTGCTTATAAAACTATGCCAAAGTAGAAAGTTTTGAAACAGTTATGCAACATCATTGCCCAATTTAGCAAGGTAGAAATGGATAATGTTCCCCCCTGTCCTCAGCTACGTAAATATGCACATAGCATGCTGCCGTAGCCACTTTCCTAGCTACCCTGCCTCTTTTACTATCATTTGAAGAGAACAACTACTTAGGCATTGTCACACAACAAGTTACTCTAAAGTATAGGCAAAGGAAGTTACTCAAGTTAAGTCTAAAACTTGACATATCAGAAGAATTTGCAGTGAACGACATCATATTGAATGTGATTCTGAGCTCAGCCTTGTATTTTCCACAATTTACACACCAAGAGGATTACTGTAATCTAGTGATCAAATCCTACTTTAGAAATAAAATTACAAGTTCATATCTGCAGTAAATAGTTTCACCTTGGAACTCTATTTAAAGTTTCTACAACAAAGAACAGCTGACATCCTCTTCAGTGGTTTCCACTTCAAGTGCAATACCTTTCCTATCAGTGGTTTTTACAGAACACATGCTTACAAAGGGAAGAGGATAATATAGAACAAGTTCAACTTTTTTCTCTTCAACAAAAGATAATATAATGGAATAAGTAAACTTGGACTATTTCCACCCGAACATGATGCAACACTAAAGATACATTTAAGCATGAGAAGTCTGACAGTTACTCTTCCTAAGGCTAAGAGCAGTAACAGAATCTGGGATCAAAGGTTCAGAGGAAGTTACTTCCTCAGCTGCTGATCTTTCCCTCTGTGTCAGCCAATTACAGAACACGAATACAACAAACAACTTGAACATTGTTTTGCAATGTCATGGGGTCATGGGCTATTCTCAGTTATAACCTTTCTAGAGGTAGCCTGAGTTCACTCAAAAGTAAATTAAGTCTAATTCATACAGGACAATATTTTTGCCTTCCCTCCACCACAGATGATGATTCATTTCTTCTGATTGACTCCTCTACTGGAAACATTTCTTCAGCTTGTCAGAATAGTGAAGTGCTGGATTACACAATACAATTTTCTGGGAAGCTGACATATGCTCAAACACTTCATTATAATTGACTTGGACTTAACAAGCTTAGTTTGTGTTGTGCAAAATAAATCAAAACTAGACATATCATTTTCTCCTTGCGTATAAGGAAGGGATGGGGAGTAGGAGAAATCAAGAGCTTAGAAACTGGCATATTGTGGTTCATTGTAAATCCTGTTCTGCAAATTGGTTTAGCTAATTCTAACTGAGACTATATCATCAGCAAAAAAAAAAAAAGTGTGATCAACAGTCAAACGAACTGACTCACCAAGACAAATCCACAGAGTGTATTTTTTAAAAATCAACTTCTGGAATATATTTTAAAAGACACCAGATGTTTGAAAGCCATGTTAACTGTCTTTACCTATGAAGCTTTCAAATTTTATTTCAGGTTTGGGGTTTTTGTTTTTGTGTTTGTTTTTTTTTAATTCAAAAGCATAACTAGAAATTAATACTATGCCACATAACTTCTGCACTCATTAAAATTTGTGATGTACATGGTAGGCACCAGCGTCAACAAGATATTTACATGGCTGGCAAACACGTTTGTAAGGACAATCAGCACACCGGAAAATTTGGACCTTGGTTTAGATTTGTTTTAAACCAACATCACTTTTCAATAGTCTGGAATCTGTCAGATGTAGAAAAAAAGAATCAGCTTCTTAGTTCACTAGACTGAACCCTGCCTGTAGTATGCCCTTCTTTAAGATTTTAGTCACACCCTGTTTCTATTACACACTGCCCGTTAAAAGCATGGATCACTGCTCACAGAAGACAGACTAATGTTTTATTACCCGTTATTGAATAATCTAGAGGGGTTTCCTCAAGAAGTTATCCAATCCATCTAGCACTCCCAGGCATGCCCAGCTACACCAAGCCGTTCTGGCACCTGCTTTTTACCTATTCCTTAAAACTCCAGAGGTTTCAAACCTCTTTCAAAAATCTGTTCCATATTTGTAAATAAGAAGCTCTCCTAACCATCTAGCCTTAATCTCTAAGTGAAGCTTAAGGCCATTATTTCTTGTTCTGTTTCCAATGAATGAGGAAAAGATTATTCCCTTCCTCTTTACAGTAATATTTGATGCAACTGAAAACCCACATCTACCCTCAGTCTTGTCCTTCTTAGACTAAACACCAATTTTTAGTCTTTCCTCATAGGGCACATTTTTCAGGGCTTTTGAGCATTCTTTTTACTTGAGCCACATCACCATGTGTGCAGAAAGGACCCCTCAGCACCAGAGTAAGAAGTAAAAAAAAAAAGTTATTCTGCTGTTCTGTCCTTCAACATTTGAGCAGCTACTCTCATCTCAAAGCTGCTAAAAATTTTGAAAGAGACTATCTCCATATTGGCAGCATAATTACTTTTAATGCACATTTCTGAAATGGTTTTGAACACACCATTGATGATATCATCACTTGACCACATTCACTTTTAAAAGTCACATTCCTCTATAAAACATTATTTCTGGTTTGATTTCACTGCTCCTTTAGAAAACAAAACCAATTCTGGAATGCTTTCAGTGCAAAAGAACAGATATGAAAAATGTGATTTATTACAGTGGAAATTCTTAGATAACTCAGTTGAATATGTATCTGCCATGCACAACAAACTTCCCAGCTGCCCCCACTTATTGTGCTTTGGCTTATGCTGTGGAGGCATCTTGAAGCACAGAAACAGGACGCTTCTTAGACAAAAGTAAGCTATAAGATGTACCTTAGAGACCCATTTAAAACCTACCACAAATGTTAATTCAAATTCAGCTGAAAGAACCAAACTAGAACTGGTATAAAGAAAAAGACCACAAACACACAGTATGGATGTCAGGTGCTCAGCACCAACAATCTTCTCTACAGAGTTGCTTATATTTCATTACTTAGCAATGTAGAATAGGGTCTAACTACATGTTAGCTCATGAAGGATGAAGCAGTTTACCAAATGCTAATATGTAAATCAAGAACTCAAATTTAGTGTCAAGAATTTCTCTGTTTTTCATACAGAGTTCCTTTGTCACATATACACAGTCTACATTAAACTTCTTCACCCATGCAACTAAAACAAGGCAGTAACCAGTAACCTACCTTATCCCCTACAGTTTCATAGTCACAAAAAAACACCGAATGTCTTGGAACTTTCAGCTTCTCCATCTTTTCTCTCCGAGTTCTCTAAATAACTTTAAACCTGTAATGCACACCAGCACCACCCCCTGCCTTTCAGAAATTAAGATTATGAATAGACTGCAAATCCTTTGTTTTCCTTTCCTACAGCAATGCCTTAAGTTATTAAAAAACATTCTTTCTGCTTTGAGATGTCATTCATCAGAGTTCTTGCTTTAGGCTTGGCTTCTGCTTGACTGCTCACTCAGTTCTAAAAATTCCTGTTGTGTAAAGACAGGGTCAAGAGTTAACAACTGCAACACTGCATTACGCACAAAAAAATAATTTGTTTTCCGTTTTATTACAGTGGCAGAAAAGACCAATTTTATCTTTAGTTATCTGAAGACAAATTTAAAAATAAATCTGTTTCAAGTCAGTAGCCTCACAGTGGTTTATTTCTTCAGAACACTACAGACATCATATTTTAATTTGGTTATCTTTTAAAGTCTTCAGACATTATTAATAGAAAAAAAAAAAAAAAAAGAGATATTACTCTGGTAGTCCAGTAGGTTTTGAATTGGAAGGTTTGGAAGGAAAGATCATCTAGTTCCAACCCCCCTGCTATGGGCAAGGACACCTTCCACTAGACCAAGTTGCTCAAAGCCCCATCCAACCTGCCTTTGAACACCTCCAGGGACAGGGCATCCACAACTTCTCTGGGCAACCTGTTCCAGTGCCTCAGCACCCTCAGAGTGCAGAATTTCTTCCTTATATCTAATCTAATTCTACCCTCTTTCAATTTAGAGCTATTACCCCTTGTCTTATTGCTACCTGCCCTTGTAAAAAGTACCTTTTCAGCTTTCTTGTAGGCTCCCATTAGGTACTGGAAGGCTACTATAAGGTCTCTCTGGAGGCTTCTGCTCTCCAGGCTGTCTTCACAGGGAGGTGCTCCAGCTCAAACTAGCTCCAAGTAATTTAACCACATTAGCAGCAAGGTCTTCCAAGCAAGGTAAGTGTGGAACTCTGCACAGGTCACTAACATAGGTACAGTGCTTCCAGTACTCAAGGAATCTCATTCAGAGCTAGCTTAGTTGTACAGAACTATGCAGAGCAGCTGTATCTCAGGAGATCCAGAGGCTAGACAGCTAAGAGTATCCAAGGCTAGATTCCCAGGAGCATCTAAGCAACAGTCAGGGTGTAGAGAAGCAGGGGGACACATTATAATTGAAAATGGTGCTGATTTCCTCTGCATTAACTGGACTTTTTAGCATACAGCATCACCAAAACACACAGCATTTTTGTCCCTTCCCCAAGATACTCCAATGCATCTGTGGCAAACAAGGAAACAGGACTTGAGACAGTAGATCCAACACAGAGATATTGCATTATATCTATGCTAGAGTTTTCTATGCAAGGGAATTCCTTGTTTCTTGCCTTAAATCAAAATAGGAACAGCAGAGGACTAGAAATAGCCAAGCATATGGCCTAGAGGTAATTATTTTAGAAGTATTTGAATAATAGAAAACCCAAGAATCAGACACCTGTCACTCTTAATTGAGTCAAATTCTGCTGCTGGCTCTGAACCCACCCTAACAAATCCAAGTAAAAGTATCAGTGACAGGAAGAGGAAGAAAAAGCCTTGCTGTTCAGCATGAGGCTTAAAACAGTCAGTGCTCAGAAATAACTGCCTTACTGCACAGAAGTAGTAAAGACTTTAGGCAAGGAAAGCCTACCCTAGAACTGTAGAGGTTCAGAGTCCCAATTCCTAATGGAATTAATGTTGATACTTGATGGGCAGATGTCATCTCTGCAAATCAGATAGCTAACTGACCAAGTGTTAATATTTCCCTCCATGGATTAATGTTAATATTTCCCATGGTTAATATTTCCTCCATGGTTAACATTTCCCATCCCATGGATGAAACTAAGAAAACTGGCATTATGCTGAATTCTTGCAAAGAAATAAACTTCATCAAACACAATCTGGAGATACTTTCTTTGCCTTTGGTAGAGTTGGCTTCGCCTGTGGCAAGGGGTTTTTGGAAGGTGAATAATGCTAAATTACATTATATTTGACAGAAAGCAGAATCAAAGAACTTCTTGCCAAGTGGGTACTCATGCTTATCCTTCATGTGCCTGTGTACTTAAGTTCCATTTCATCCTAGGTAAGTTAGAGTCTTCTGTGCTGTAAGATTTGCATACAGCTGAACTGGACTCTTTCTGGCAACAGTTCTGCATCCATAGAAGCAGTGGGCTGAAACTCACTATAGCCTTTAAGCATATATTAAGTTTTCCTGTTAATTAAGGGATTTAGGGCTTTCTGCATTGAAGAATTTATTTTACTAGCACCAAGAAGCAGATATTTTAGTCTCTAAGAGACTAGAACACACTGAAAGATGGCTGATTTTAAGACAATCTCCACAGCTGCACTCCTGCTGAGATGTACAATGTACACATACATCCTCATTAACAATGCACATATTTTTAAATCAGTGCAACAGGTATAAGAATCTCAGAAGTTACCTAGAACTCAGTCCACCTATAGTTCCTCAGAACCATAGCAGAAATGCAAGTTTTAGTGCCTTCAGAAGAACCAGAAAGTCTTCCTACAGGTAAACTTGTGAGGCAAAATGCTTTCAGTGGTAGACCATTGAATTTATAGCACTGGATTACTTATTTTAACATACAAACGTAATTATTCAAGGAATGCAAGAGCTTCAAAATTATTTTAAATAAACCATCAAGTGATAGAAATGCAACACCTGATTATTTTTACCTGTCAACCCCATACTGCAAGCTATGAAATAGCGTAAGCTTATTAAGGACCCTCTGCTCAAGATCACTAGAAACAAATAACACAGTACACTACCTTGTAAGAGGATAGAAGAGAAACCACAGGCTTTCTCAAAGTCTTAGGGCCCACAGAAAGAAGGAGTTCTGTTTGGCTTATCACCTAATTCCAGGAACATGGATATTGCACATTTCCATCATGTAATAATGTTACCTTTCTGTCCACAGTCTGTGCCAACTGACATGCAAGCAGTATTCTTTCCGTCTCAAATCTGGCAGTCAGTTTACACAAGTGTGATCTACCTTTAAAAAAAATATCCAAATCCTCTGCCTGCCCTCCAGTGCTCAAGATTTCACCTCTATTACAGAGTGGTAGAAAGTCCAACAGAAGCAGAGTTATGCACCAAAGGGAACAACAACTAGTTCCAGCACACAACTAGTAAAAGCCATGATGCATGAAATTATGAAATAAAGAGCCATCACAAAACACCATCTGCCAACCGGGATAGAGTTTTCTTTCAGCCTCTCTGAACAAGCTGAATGTCTGAAATTTTATCTCAAAAACGTCCCATGCTTTCCCAAAACCTCACTTAGCTGCAGTTTTGCTCCTTGTCTACCTCGTCTTATCCACAGTATGTGCAAAGCTGACCTGTTTTTGTCAATCGTAGATTCTCTAGGTTAAGGAAAACAACTTTAAGCATTACTAGTGCCAAGGTGTTCTGCTCATCTCCTGGTACCAAAATACTATGGGGCATATACAACACTTCCCTGCACAAAATTTGCCAAATTCAGGCTCTATTCCCATTCCCTTTTCTCCCTTTCCACAGTTCACTAAGTGTTTGCTTGAAAATCAAAGTCTTCACTTTTTGAAGATTCTGCTGTGCTGAAGAACATTTTCTTGCTTAAAACATTTGTTTCTGAATCAGACTCACAAAGTTTGGTACACAGTGGTTCGTCTCAGATGCACCCAAATAACCATGAACAAATCAGATTGTGCTTAGTTATTAGTTATCTTAGCATACATCGAATTACATACCTTAATAGCTTCAGAGGTATCAGACATTCTAGTCAAATGGAATTGATTGGTTACATTAAAAAAAAATAAATTATTTTGTGTTGTGCTTTGGTTTTTTTAATAGGTCTTTAATAATCTTACAGGGTTGCTATCTCCAAATCTAGGAAAAATTTTTTTTTTCCAGCTAATCAAAAGTTAAATCTTTCAGGCATTTTTATGTTTTTAAAATTTAATAGAATTAGAATTTAATAGAACTGTTATTTTAATTGCTTGTAACATCTCCACTCTGGAAAAGATTGGCAAAAAATCTTTGAAGTCTCTGAAAATTATTTTTGTCATTTTGAAAATTACAATAAACAGCACGTCTGTCTAGTTCTTTTTAAACTGCAGTGATATCATATAAGATAAAAAGCAGGATGAACTCACGATTTAGTTTTATTGTTTGATAGCACAGCAACTACAGCCGTAGCTTTAATGAGATAAACAGCAGTGGGTGAAGTACTATACTCAGTCACATTGATGCGGAAGCTAGAAAATTTACTCGTGAATTGTATTAGGTAATAAGCTACTGCAAACGCATCATATTGTTGAAGCTTTCATGTTCTGAAGCTAGTAATGTTAGTACTCTAACTTGACACTACAAATCCTCATACAGTTAAGAGACAGGAAGAGTGAGAAAGTCACAAGGATCATTTGAAACTAGATTAATCCTTTCCCTAAAGCCATGGTAAATGCATTCATCAGTTAACATGCAAGTTTATATTACATGTAGTCATCTGATAGTAAGTCCCTTTCCATGTGAGGACCTACTTTAATCCCTTGCATAACAACTGATTAAAAAAAAAAGTGACCTAAAGCTGTTAATAAGAAAGACATTCAAAATTATCCAGAAGGATTATAGGAGGAGTTAACTGAGGCTACAGCACTTTTCTACAGCGCAGTGCTGGAGTACTTGCTTAACAAAACCAGGACAAATCCCAACTCAACAGCAGTGCCTGAAAGAAAGGAAGAGACATCAAGATATGTGTTAAGTATGTAAAATAGTCTCCAGCATTCTTTATGGATGTGAAAAGAATATAATGAATTCTTCATTGCTTAGAGGGGAACGTTTTCATCTTGCCAGAGGACAGATTTCTAAAGAATGATATTTACATTTTCCTACAACCTGTAATTTTCTCATTTATCATTTGTCAGGGTCCAAAGACCTTTCACTGCACATAAGATGTTTGCATATGTTTAATGATCCTTTTACCAAACAAATGTCACAGTCTGAATGAGGAAATTAGTTAATATCGCTGATGTTGCTAATTTAACACCATTAATGTCAAACTGTGAACAGCTACAAAAACTACAGGGTCTTGTATCATGGCTAAGCTCTACTGGTTGCAAGTCTGTTCTCCAGCAGACAGCACCGAGAAGGTAACCCATGCAAATATCACATGCAAGGAAATTCAATAAAAAATTTAAAGATTGCTTTGATTCTGTAGTTAGACTACCAGACAAGTGTGACTAAAGACAGATCATATGATAGAGATTTAGAGGCACTAATTGGAACTCACTTATCTACACTCTTACAGCTGCCTCCACTTTTATCAGTGTGCTAGGATTTGGAGCAGTCAGAAATGAATCCAAGTAAATCACAGAAACCATTGCATCATGGCATTTCTAGACGTACAACAAGATCCAAAGATTTACCCAATTAATTAGATGGCAGTGTTGTCTGTAGTTGCAGCTATGCCTTTTCACCCTTCTCTATACACAACTGAGTTATGTGCAGGGACAAATTATTTCACAAAATGTATTACCTATAAAGAAAGCTTTCTAAGAGCAAAACCATATAATTTTTCTCTAAGCCACTAAAGTCATCTACACACTTCCTCTGACAAAGAGAATGACATAAAGGAGCCAGATTCTTTAGTAAGTCCTTCAAATGCTGGAACATAGTGGAAAATAAAACTTGATGAAGACTAAAAGGTAAGTTATTTTAAACAGAACTAATAACACATTTGTGCATGGAATGCGTCCAAAAATAAGGGTGGGGAAAGGGAACTGCAAAGAAATTCATGCAACAGGAGCTAGTAACTTCAAGATGACATCAGGCATTTTTCAATAACATATATTTCCCTTCTTCTGATTAGTAATAGATGCATATAACGTTTTTAATTAGAAAACCAAGTTAATAATTCTAAACATCACAGTCAGCAAAATAGCCGGCTTTTTGTTCTTTCCCTAACCAAAGGCACATGCTGTATATCAGTTGCACGAACACAGGGATGGTGAAAACTGGTGATGAATTTGACTCACTGTGTAGTAAAGTTAGGGGAAAAAAAGAAACAAACCCCAAAGACACAAAAAAGTCACAAAGAAATGCTCTGGAACCAAGGCACTACTAAGCAGTGATGACCATTCAGAACTTGCTTCATCGAACTAATATGCATTCTTTCCCCAAACCAGTACTATTATTTCCTGGATCAAGTTCCGCAATATAAATTAGGTATTACTAGAGTCATCAAAAGTGATTTTAGGATTAAAGAGATTTGTTCCCCAGATAACCTAGAAACAGGAGAAAGCGGGTACTATACACAACCATGTATTGAAATGCCCATTTAAACACTATTAGGAGAAAAAGAAAGATGACCATTCATACTCCTGCCAGCAACGCTATACAAAGTCACTGGAAGTCGCAGGTATATCACTTATTAGAAGACCACAAAGAATTTTCTTGCAATTACTGGACAAGACAGATATGGACATTTAATACTACCTTTTTCACTACTCAAATTCAGGTGACAGGATCTTGCGATTATATCTAAAAAAAAAACCAACAAAAAGAAAAAAAAAAAAAAAAGAGAGAAGTTCCATACATTTCATTATTACTTTTGGCACAAGATAACTTCACAACTCAGTTGAAAATTAACACTATTGTAACAATAGAACAAACTTGCTATTACTTTTAACTAAGACAAAAAGGGAGCAGTGGAAAAGAAAGAAAGGAAACTGAACAATAAAGCTTTGTGAAGATCAGCTGATATTAAATCCATCATTTTTCAAGATTTGACCAAGTATCTGCTGTGGGAGAAGGATCAGAGCTTTAGTTCTCAGGTGTGTACTGAGCTTTACAGTTTCGGTATTTCAACTTTCCTTAGAAGCTAGCTGCAATTTCCAAGACCACATACTCTTATTCCTTTCACAGTCACAAAAGTAAGATGTTTTGGGTTAGGATTCTTATATTAAAGCTGTAAACCAACACAACAAAAACCCCACCCTAAAATACACTTCTGTCTTTTTGACTTATGTTCTTCCCCTCCACTGAATGGCAGTAACTCTTGGATAACATAGAGGGATAACACTGCAAAGAAGGATGCATAAAGACAGTTTCATATTGTTAGAACTTCAACCACAAAGACGACAGAATCCAGAAGAAAAATATTAAATCTACAAGCAGATCTAAGAAAATCTATACAACAGGTCAATTGATCAGGACTTGCAATCCCAAAAACCTACATGAAGTTTTCTATATTCAGTTTCCAGACTGTAACATCAGCTTCTGACACATTTCAGCATCTTTAAGATCCAAAGTCTTCCTTTCCCACATGTTACTAGAAAGCACAAGCTCTTAAATATACTGAATCCATCTAATTAACCTGGGTAGTCATTGTCAATGACTTAGTCACAGAGATGGTCAGAACTGCCAGATCACAGCAGAACCACTGTTTACAATGCTTCCTACTTCAGGGATCAGTAATTTCAGCCTTTCACAACGATTGCTGCCTATCCAAGGTCTTCAAATAAGGAGAGCAATTAAATTGCTTTCTTTTTAGGAGCTTGAAATAAGGTGCTGCCTACTTCTAAACAGCACATGTCTTTCTGGAGCAATGAAACTTCATCTGGTATTTGTGTCGTTTCTTGTGAGATATTGATATTTACACTTGTTTCCCCATCACAACAAAGTTATTGCCTTCATTTTAGAATAATAGAGTTATTACCTTCAATTTTAGAATACTGCAAACTGCTTAAACTCACTGAACTGTGAGCAGCTATCCTGATTTTACTGTAGAAGGTGAAATAATGCTAGAAAATATAGACAGAAATACAAAATAACAAAGTAAAATCTAGAATAAGCTCATTGCAAATGAGCACTACATAAAACACTTCTACGTTGTTCAAAGGGGAGAAAAAAATGTCACTGCTCTAACAAGACCAGATTACAGATGCCAACTTGCCACTGTATATATTTATCATCAAGTCACCATTTAGCTACTCCAGTTCACTGTGCATAAGTTTAGATAGTAAAAACATCTGATGCATGAACTATCTCTGTGCTATAAAGATTCCAAGCATAAAATAAAGTGTTGCAAAACTAAATAAAGTCATACCTGCTTTATGGATCTGATTCAGCTTTAGACAGTTTCACTTGAATGATGTTTCCTAGATTCTGGTAATGGATCTTTCACACTAGTTAATTTTCTTCAGTGCCATTCTATTCTGAGTAGCAAAACAAATTTCCTACCACAGCCAAAGTGCAGAAAGAGTGTATTTCCAAAACTTAAAGTGGAAATTTTGCTCACCAGGATTTGGAAAATAAGAACACAGATACACTTTGCTGTTTGTTTGGGGGTTTTGGGGTTTTTTTTTTTGTTTTTTTTGTTTGGTTTTTACACATGCATACATACATATACATACACAGAGGTGAGTCTAGGTTACACTGTAGAACTATTGCATTTACTTAAAAAAAAAAAAAGCACCTTACCCAAGTGTATACACAACTGTGCTAATACAGAAAACAGACATTTGCATTTCACTGTGATACAGACCACTGTAGACACTAACATGCAAAGATCACAAGTCTATGTATAAAGGATCCCAGGGCAGCTGCACAATACCAGTATACATTTCACATATTACT